>JANHFJ010007627.1:217091-229352 GCA_032468195.1 Cerberus rynchops | reverse complement strand
GTAGGGTAGGGTAGGGTAGGGTAGGGTAGGGTAGGAATAGTTGGAAGGGGACCTTGGAGGTTTTCTAGTCCAACCCCCTGCTCAGGCAGGAAATCCTATACCATTTCGGACAAATGGTGATCCAAACTCTTCTTAAAAACTTCCAGTGTTGGAGCAGTTACAACTTCTGGAGGCAATTTGTTCCACTGATTGTTCTCACTGTAAGGAACTTTCTCCTTAGTTCTAGATTGTTTCTCTCTTTGATTAGTTTCCATCCATTACTTCTTGTCCTGCTTTGGAGAAGTCCCCTAATCATCTTTGTTGCTCTTCATGTTACATGAGCACATTCATGTAACATGATTTAATCATGTTTTGTTAAAAAGTTACATTAATTGGAATTATACACTGTGGTATGCATAAAGTAGGGTTTCTAAAGTACAGTATTTTATATATATAATCCATTAGGCCAATCAAATAGACTTATTGTATTCATGGCATAATATCATGCATGAATTCAATTAATATGTAATTGATATTTTAGTTTGCAGTCATATTCAGTTTTACTATAGGAAAGCTACGAATAAAATTAGGGAGTTCCACGTGTAAATTGCTCTTCTCTCACTGAGCTACAATCCTTTTATTTATCTAGAAAAGTACTGTGAGTTTCTGCAATAGAGTTAAAGTAATATCTTTAGTAGAGGATTGGAAGAAATGAATATATTTCACTAGGATTTATTCACATAAAAAATAGTTAAAAATATTAGAAAGGGATTTTTTTTGTTTTTTTAAAAGAAAAATGAATGCCTAAATCACTTTCTATAAAAAGCGAGTCAAATGAACAGAATGAATCGTTAGCATTGATGTTACCTAGTTGTGTAATGAAACATCTGCAAGAAAACCACCAAGCTCAGAGAGCACCAAGAACCCCACAGTTCGACCCTGAGCTATAAATATTTTCTTCTATTAAGAGAATATGCTGACTTTTAGAAGGGCTATAAACTTGCACTTTTTCTTAATCTTTAGTTCAAGAGGATGTCCACAGATTTCACTGCCTCTGAATATTTTATTGGGGATCCAGAACTTTCTAATAGAACATTTCAGTCACTGGCACAGAAATGCTTTATAGTCTTTGGTCCTTGGAAATGATATGCAATTTCACTGGGTAACATACATTTTAATATTGATAGTTGAAGTCACTGAAAAAAATCATCTAAAGGTTTGAACTACTGTTTTTATGCTGATGATATATATACCCTCTCTTTGGTCTCTATCTATTAGCAAAGTGACTGCTTCTGAAGAAATGTTTGGATGTAATTCTATAACAGATTATTTTATTTAGCATATGACAAATACGTGGACTTGTAATAGTTCAAATGATAATGTCCAGTCCACCAGGCCATTCAAGGAAAGGGTGATCTATGTTGAAAAAAATCAGACATTGGGCTGGTGTAGGCCCTTGATGGACGAGGCTGAGGCTCCCCATCCTCTTAATTTTTGGAGTAAGTTGTTACTGGTATTGATTTTAGCAGACATATTCTCTAAGTGTTTCTTACAGGAGAGAGTCCAATCCAAAATTACTCTGAGGTATTTGGGGTAAAGATCATAAGGATGATAATAGATGAAAATGAACAAGTTAAAACAATCCAGACAATGTAGATGTTGCATGTTAATCGTCTGTATATTGGAGAATGTGGGTTATTTCAGGTATACTGTACGCTATTGAGATTTCTAAACTTGGCTCTGCCTATTACAGATGGCAACAAAATGGCTTTTATCAACTTCAACTTTTATGCCAGCTATAAACCCATTCAGATACTCATGCCATGGGAATTCAGGCAGTCTACCCATTGGAAGCTTCTTATAATGGGATGTAATAATGACCTTGAGGAGAGAGGGGAAAAGAGGCTTCCTAGGAAACATTCAGATAAGAGAGGGAGGAGCACCCAATGGCTTTATCATCATAGAAAAAAAATTAGGAAGGATCCACCCCGATGGATCAAACAATTGAAACTGGCAGCAGGAAGTTTGGGCCTTCAGACAGGCACAATTCTATTATTATAGCCTTACAATAAAGTAGAATTAGTTCATCTCACTGTGCTTCCTGTCTAATTGGGAGGACTGACACTTTTACAGGTAGAAAATGTAGCTCCATTGATTGTTGTTCACAACTTCAGAGCAAGATACTTTGCTCCCATCCAACTCAAAGTGCTGGCCTAGATTTAAGAGCAGAGTATTTGATAGATTGCTTGCACTTACCCAATCCTGAACTTGCAGAAGCTATAATCTGGCATGAAAATATTTTTCACTATTCTCTATTTATAGAATTCCTTCTTTATAAAAATAATTTGGACTACTCTTTGCTTTGTATTATAGATGATTTTTTTTAAATGTTCAAATATACATTTGGTTTGGTAGCTTATTACCTTTATTTTAATACAAAAATTTTCACTAGTATATTTTTGCTGTCTTATACTTCTTTTAAGTGATTGGATTTGAGGATAATTTGAATTTATTATAGTTTATGATATTACTGCATAGTGGGTTATAGTTTTTGTATATTCCCTTGAATTAATTTTATTGTTCTGAAAAACACCAGAGTTATATTTAAAATAAATAGAATTTATGAAGAAATGAGTCACATGAAATCACAAGCTGTAAATCATATATCTTTAAACAATCTCCAGTTTTATATCCAACAATAGCAAGGTCATATTTGGATAGTCCCACAATGTCTGGACTGTGCACTAAAACAAAATTTAATTAGCCAAAATCCAAAGAATAAACTGGGTCCATCAAACTGCTAGGCCTTAAATCATTGTTTACAAACCTTCACAGTAATAGTATAACTTGGAAGGGACCTTGGAGGTCTTCTGATCCAACTTCCTGCTTAAGCAGGATATCCTATACCATTCCAGACAAATGGCTGTCCAATCTCTTCTTCCAGTATAGGTGCACCCACAACCTCTGAAAGCAACCCATTCCATTAAGTGTTCTTGCTATCAGGAAATTAACTTAGTTGTAGGTTAAGTTTCCAACTATTACTTCTTATCCTGCCCTCTGATGCTTTGGAGAATTGGTCGACTCCCCTAATCACTTTGTCAAAGAATACAATAAGGTTTGTCTGGCATGATCTGTTTTGGACAAACTCATGTTGGCGTCTAGTAATAACTTTCTTGGTTGCTAGATCAGTTGCTTGACTATCTTTTCCAGGATCTTCCCAGGTATGGGAATATGTAAGGCTGACTGGTCTGTAGTTTCCTGGTTTCATTTTTTTTAAAGATGAGAACCACATCAACTCTTTTCAAGTCTTCTGATAGTTCTCTGGTACTGGAAGATAGATATTGTTCAGTGGTTCTGAGAACACATCTGGCAGCTCCTTCAGAACTCTGGGATGTAATCCATCTGGCCCATGTGATTCGAACTCTTCTAGAGTAGATAGCTGTTGTCTTACCATTTTCTTGCCTATTTTGACTTGCATTCCTATTCTGTCTACTATAGTGTTGTTTTTAGATCAAACAAATTAAGCAGTCCACTTTCTCTGTACTGCCCATCACCTGGCCTCAACCAGCTTGATATAATTCATTCACAAATCATAATCACAGGATGTCCTAGCATGATGAGTGAACTCAATTATGAAAGTTCTGAGAGGCAGATATTATTTAAGAAAAAATGTAGTATGGCAGTTAATACTAAAGTGCAGGTAATCCTCGACTTACAACAGTTCATTTAGTTACCATTCAAAGTTACAACAATGCTGAAAAAGGACTTAATACCGTTTTTCATAGTTACGACTTTTGCAGCAGCCCCATGATCATGTAATCAAAATTCAGATGCTTGGCAACTGGTTCATATTTATGACTGTTGCTGTGTCACAAGGTCAGGTGATTCCTTTTTGCAACCTTCTCACAAGCAAAGTCAATGGGGGAGCCAGATTTACTAAACACTAATCTGGTTACTAATTTACCAACTGCAGGGGTTCACTTAATTGTGGCAAGAAATGGGGCAAAACTCACTAAACAAATGTCTCACTTAACCACAGAAATTTTGGGCTCAGTTGTGGTTGTAAATTGAGAATTATCTGTATTACATTGCACAGAAATTTACCAATAGTCATAGTGCATAATTTCCTTGCCTGTAACTTTTTAAACTAATTCAATGATTTCAGTAGGAAAGTTATGGGAGAATACTGTATGTTCTCAATAGAATTTCCTTTCTCTCAACTTCCCTGTTCAGCTCTGCAAATTTTAAAGCTGGTATAGTAAGTCTCTGGTCCTCCAAATAATACTGAACTATATTTTCCAACAACCCATCCAGTATTGTGAAAAATGATAGTAAAATTACCATCATCTGGTGGACCACACTCTCTCCATGGCTGGACTGCAGAATTTTGTTTTAGTAAACAAAACCATATTACTAAAATCAGTACTGGTATTAATCTTCCATAATCTATTTTGAACGTTTGGGGATGGCTAGACAAATAAAGCATACCTTAAAACAGTTCATTTTAAAACGCAGCTCTGAAATCAAGTAATCTCAGTCTGCATAATCAGTTAGCATGTTGTCCACAATTCAAAGGTAGATGATTATGACAAAAAAATCTCGACAAATCTGCTAGCAAAAAAAAAAAAAAAAAAAATCCAGATAACTAATGAAGAAGCAGTTTAAATTCAGAGCACTATCAAGGGTTTTTTTTAATTATCATATACTTACCTCTTTCGAAACATAATTTATTTGCTAGGATTAAAAGGTTAATATTATTGACAGTCTTTTCAGTCTACAACTGTTTTGATCATTAGTGATTCTTTCTAATTTGTAAACAGGCAAAATAACTTGCCCCTGGAGGGGAAAAATGAGAACATTTCTTGGCCTGCTGTAAGTGTGTAGGTATCCTATGGGGAAATGCTGTTTTGAAACTTGTCAGAAGCATAGATGGCTTATCAGACTATTTCCAAATGGCAAAATATTACTTTTTTGGATTCATTTTAATCACAAGCAAGTTTAAAGGGTATTTAAAAGCTACATATCTAGTAGATACTGTATGATTAAGATAATTCTTGTTCCAATTAAGTCAACAATAAACTGAGAGTAAAGTTCAGATTCTCGGTTGATCAGTAGATTTCTGATCTTTCATTGTCTAACATTACCAACAGTTAGATGCTTTTCCTGACAGTGAGAACAAATAACCAGTGGGATGGTTTGCCTTCAGAAGTTGAGGGGCTCTATCACTAAAGGCTTTTAAGAAGAGACTGAACAGCTACTTGTCTAGAATGGTATAGGGTCTCTTGCTTGAGCAGGGGGTTGGATTAGAAGACCTCCAAGGTCCCTTCCCACTCTATTATTCTGGAATGAAGAATTTCAAGAATTTGCAACACCAATTTCAAAGAAGACTTCTGCCCACAAAAGGAAAAAAGATAAAGCCTGAATCCATTCCCCAAGTGTTTTTGGTTAGGTATGAATTTGAAATATTTCCTAGCCCTCAGAATTACTAATTATTTAAAATTACAGTCAGAGCAATAATATTAGCAGTCAAAGCAAATCATACCTATCTTATATGTATGGATCCTATAGGTTTTTACTGAAATTCTATGTGATAATCTAAATTTACAATATTGAAATATTTTCAAATGAGATCTGCTGACATCTCAGAACTAATGTTTTGAAGTATAAACTTAGGAAATCATGTGAGATGTAAATCATTACTTTTTTTAAAATACAGTCACACCACTGAGCAGAATTATTTGATAACATTTGCTACCTAAAGTGATAGCTGTCCTTAGGTACAATTAAATCAGCATATCAATAACTTTGTTTATATTAGAGCTAAAGTTATTTTTCTTTTGCTGTTTCCAATCATTGGGCCCCTTCATTGTTTTCACTAAAGGGCTTAACTTTCACAGATCAGTGTCAGCTCCCACCACCATTTAAGAATTACGTTTTCTGAAGTTATTTTAAAAAAATTCATGTAAGACTTGGTCTATAAAACTTCTAAAATATGACCAGTGTTATGAAAGAATGAGCAGTGATTTTATTTATGTTTGATGGTATATGCCAGATGTTTGGATCATTTAGGTAGTTTACCATAATAAGAGAAAAACCATGGTATTATAGCTTGTGAAACCACTTTCACATGATAAAAGCATATGTACTTCTAAATGTTCACCCATCTTTTCAATTGGCTATAATATGAAAGATTTTACTGACCCACTTATTTATCTGCATAGCACCAATGTTATTTATGTCAGAGACAAAAAGCACATATGAGTCATGATAAACCAGGTTTCCCTTTCTGTTTATCTACATTTTAAGTGAGGTTTTTCTTAGCTGTATATTATGAAAGCAATACTAGAACCTCAGTTCATAATGCCACAGCCATTGTTTTGGAAGTATTGATATCCAGGTTCCTTCCCCGAAATAATTGAATCTGCATTTCTTTGGTTTATCTTTTCTCCTTTTTATATTAGATGAGCTACCCCTCCCAAGCAGTCTATATCAGAATCTCCAGCTGTGATCCATCACAAATGGCATAATTATTATATATAATCTAACAGGAAAAAAAGATAAACAAAATATAAAGAATCTCAACCAGAGTTAAAGTTGAGCTGGATTCAAAGAAAATACAGTTCTGCATAATTTTCTCAAACAATAGTTCTTATATCTACTATCGTGTTGTATTGGGTTCACTTTAATTGAAAGAAAATGTTTGAGAACTGACAAGAATGGACTGTAACAAGATACTTATTTGCAGCATGTTAGGGAAAGAAGAGTAAAACCAGGGATAGGATTTTATTCCTTCATAATATGTTTTAGTTGTAACCAGAGATGATAGAGGAAAAAATTTCTCTTGGGAGCAAAAGTTGACACAGTCTCTATATTCCAGTTGTCTCTTTTGCAACTATTCTCAAAATATGCCAGTTAGCATACCATGTGAGATACCTTTCATATACTTTCTTGTGCCAGATATCTCAGACTTAATCTAACCTTCCAACAATCTGCTTATTTGATACCTCTTGAATTTCTATACCAAAAATATCAATAAAGCTTGAAAGATGGGTAGTATTATGCATTTGAAAACATAGAGTAACAAACTTTGGAAAAATACTGAAGCTGCATATGTCTATGAATCAGTTTAATAGCGTTTCAGTTTTACAACAACAGCTAGATAGACACTGAGAACAAAGAAGGTTTTATTTAATTATGCTGTTTTCAGAATAAAATAGCTCTCTAGCTCAAAACCTATCACAGAAGTAATTTGAAAAATAGCACTTCATTTGGCTTCCATGGCCCTCTCATAAACCAATAAGCAACAAGCAACACTACTCAAAACTCCCAAAGAGTTGGATTATTACCAAATGAATATACAAGGCTAGTATACACCATGCCCCTTTCTAATCAGCTTCCCAATTCAAGAGACCCATGCTGGCATGAGGTATGTCCTGCTGACACAAAGTATGAGGGAGCCAAGCTTTCAAATGCTGAATAGCTTTAAAATCTACAATCTTACAGCTACTTTATGAGCTTGTTTGGTACTGAGCTATAATCAGTTTGCTTATTCCTAACCCTCAAGATGTATTAAATTTATCCTGAACAAAACGGGTGTCTGAAACCAATTCCCCACACTCATTTCCAATGGCACAGACTCGTGGGAGTTTCAGGAACCAAAGGGCCTACTGTTAGATGCAACATTGATTTCTGTATGTTCACAATTTACTAGACTGTTCCATAGTAGACTTGATTTGATGGCTCTCCATGGGGTGCCCTGCAGCCTTGATTATTTCACAGCCAAGCTGGCTACCCTGGTTTGTGGCAAGTGTACATTTGTAACCTTTTCCAAGGAACGATAGTAAACTTTGATATACACACCACAGCCAGAAAAATTAAAAATAAAGGTATTACTTTAATGGCATATTATCTGATTTTTTCTATGATACATATAATTATATGTTCTTATATAATTTATAATTCTCTAAGCTTCTACTTCTGATAGGTATTGGATCTGAAACATGAATGGGTAGAAATCACATTTATCAACATGCAATAAATTGCTTGAACTTAAAAGAATTGCAAAATGTAGACTCAACCCCAATTAATAAGTGATTAACATAGTTGTTCTTTTGTTTGTAGGTATTTCATATCACTTCTACTAGGCCTTTTTTGTGCTTCAAAGAAGGGATGGGCAAGTAACATTAAAATGTTAAGTTCTGATAAAGTATAACCACAAGAGTCACTTGACAGCACTAAAGTTATTTTTCCTGATTCATATGCTATTTTCGGAATTGAGATCAGTTATTAAATATTATTAAAAATATAAGACACCTGATTAACTATATTTTGAACTACAATTGGGTCAAGAAATATAATAAGCATATGGCTGTTTAAATAATTTCAAACATATAAAATTGATCATTAATAACATTCACTAAATTGCCATGCTGTGAAAATGTAGAGTTTTTAATATAGATGGATAATTTTTATATTAATATATATAATAATCAGGAAAAGAAAAAAGTAGTATCTATTAAATAGACCAAATAGCTATTTAATTACATGCTGTTTTAGGTAAAAATATAACAATGGTACATTTCATAAAAGGGATGGACGATTTACCATGAAACTATGAAGTTATAGTATAAATAACTTCGGTGGACAATCTGGTCCTTTCTGCAATACAGGGAGTATACTTGAGCAGTAAATTCAAACACAAAGGAAGTGCTGTAGCTGGCAAGAAGCAAACTGCTTTGCATTCTGTTTCAGCTTAATACTAACACTTAATAAACATCTCCCTTCACTACTCAAACTACAAAATTAAGATGAACATGAAGTACTGCTTTTGCAGGGTAAGAAAATTAATTTTGTTTTTATTTCAAATTACTTATTCTTTTTCTTTGTGTGAGCTTGATAATACTCCTCACTTTTTCCCCCAGTGGAAACAAATGGCTTCGGTCACAATTGTACTTTTTCTTTGTTTTTCTTCAGTCATCTTTGTTTTCCATTATAAACACAGCAAACTCATTATAAATATATAATAAGACATACCCATAAGCATAAGGTAATTTAACTACATCACAACAACCAAGTTCAGGTCCAGCATTCAAACTTACAAGTGAGCAAAAGTAAGCTATGATAATCAGGGTTAACTGCTTCCTTCAAAAATTCTTTACCTAGGTTATGTGTTTTATTTGTGTGCATGCTTAGTTCTTATGTTTGTAATTCATAAAGATATTCTGCTACATACATTTAAAAAGTCAAAAATTGTACATTGATAAACATATCTACCCTGAAAAATAGGTAAGAAGTAATTTTATTAAATATTAAGGCATATTAGCTCAATACAAAACTTGTAATGTACAATGAATTAAGAAAATACAATTAAATTATAATCTACAGTTAAATTCCAACCTCACAATATGATTTGTTTGGTTTAAAAAAAACCAAATTAGTCAAATTAAACTAAGATTAGAAGCATTAAGATAGGGTAAAACTATTCCTAGATTACAAAGATAAAAAAGGCATATTCTGATAAAAATTAAAATATCACTACAGAATTATATAATAAACAAGTAAGTCAATTACTTACTAGAAATCTTCATTATATTCAGGTTGCTAGAGAAAGACTTTGGAGGGACTGAAAGAATAGATTTTGGTGCCTAGATTTAAATGGGTTTGATTTTGCACTGCTGTTCTTTCTTTTTCTATAGAGAGTATCTTTCCGCAATATAAAAACAATACTTCGCCCTTTGCAGGCACTTATATCAGACTTGTTAAAATCATCTAAGTCACTATTAAAAGTACAATAGCATTTGTATATTAAATATGTACATACATGAAGTATGCCTCCAAAATTCTACCTTCTAAGCTTTCTCAGTAAAATAACATTCAATTTTAAGGAAAATGTTAACCAAATGTTCTATAATTGCTATTGTATATATCAGAAAAGAGTGTACTGAACTCTTTGTTTGACCTAGGAAAAGAATCTGAATCTCTCAACATATCAGACTGCATGTATTTGAAGAAAGCCAAGTAATATGTCTTCAGAAAAAGTAAAAATATATATTTTGTCTCTTGTTAAACAATTCAAGTTTCTTACACTTTCTAAACAGAAAGATCATGTCAAGAACAGTGAAGGGAAAAAAGGCATATGCTTACCTGAATGGGCTATCAGTTGGAAAGCTGAAGAATTGCAAAACAAAGTAGTCCAAATGATTTGTGTATGCACGCAGTCCAACTCTGTACTTTCAAGTAGGCCAGACAATCAAACAATCATTTCAGCATCAGCCAGCCTGCTTTCCATCTTAAGGGATTCACTCAGAAAAGTGAGAAATCTGCTTCACGATAAACAGCAAAAATCCTTGCAATGCTTCCAATTGCCCACCATTTGTTCACCATTCAACCAGTCAACTTTTTCAAATGCACCTCTTAGTGCATTTCCAAGGTAAAAGAGATGGGAATTCCTTCTTATCGGTATGCTAATTATTTTGCCACAAAGACAAAAGTCAAAAAATTTTCAGACAGGAACAATGGACCTGAAGTTGAAAGCAAGAAATAAAAGCAAGTTGACACTACCAAATGATGGGTAAAGAGGTGCATGAGTGCAGCATTCTGCTTGCTACATCAGCAGTAGCTTCCATTTGAAAGCACCAGCAGCAGCAGCAAGGCAGGCAGTGGGCTACAGAATAGCCTAGCTGGGTAGTATATGCATACAGCACAGGTTCCCTTAGAGACCACATTACTGCAGCAGAATAACATCAGTAGCATAGTGCTGATTTTTCCTGTCTCATTCAAGATTCCTTCATAGTGTATTCATTTCTTTCCTAAATCTTAGATGAACTCCTTAACTACATTCGACTTAGATTCCTTCCTCCCCCCACCCCACCTTTATAGATTATAACAATAATTTTGAGATCTTCTGTTTACTAGCCTTGCAGTAGTCAGGCAAGATTGAAGATACACACTATATGCTGTCTACATTGTACCCAAAGGCCCCTAAATCTCTGGAGGGGCAGAATTTGTATCATGTGCAATGCTGTATTTAATGTAATAGATGGGAACCATAAAACACCACTCAGGCTATTACCAGCATCCAGTAGATGTTTTCTTTTCAACTGAAGTCTCTTTTATGACTGGTGACATGGAAAAGCCTGTTCTTACTAAAAAAAAAAAAAGCCAGGAAATATAGCAAATGCACTACCATTTTGACCTATTTCTTTTGAGAAAAATTTTTAAACCATCTGAATGCAACAAATTCAAAGTTACCTTCAAGTATACCTAACTCATTGGGATCAGTACCTGATTATATACATCTTTAAAAAGAGACAAAAAGAAATTTTGGGCTAAGAAAAAAATGTTTGAATATCTGAAGAGAGACAACAGTAATAATCAGAATCTAGCATAACTTTTTAGTAAACCAAAATGGGAAAAAAAGTCAGTTCAGCTGATATGCAAAAGTGTTTTAGAACTTGTTAGTTTTTCCCAATGTTTGGCAAAAATGCACCCACATACATGTGTACAGTATATAAAATTTCTGCTATACTTTCTTTTCTGACTCTAGTGAAGAACAGTTTTAAATAGTTTTCTGATATGTGCCTCTAAATTAAATCACTTTAAATGTACAGCCTATATCTTGCAAACCACTTCGGAATTACATTTATAATAATTATAATTTTGCTTAAAAGCGTTAACAGTTCTCTGCTGCAGTACTGTACAATGAGTTGTGAGAATGTGACCCTATGCTAAAAAGGTCAACATCTGCAGGCCAGTCCCTTCTCTTTGGAAAAAGCACACACCTAAGACAACTTTTCTACATTTGAATACAAACTATCTTCCATGTTTCGGTCAAAAAACTGTGAATTAAAAGCAACCTCTGGGAATCTTAACTCGATAAGGTTAAGAGCGTAACCTTACATGAATGTTAAACCTTGGATAAACTTTTTCCCCATTATTTGTTTTTATTTATAAGGCTTATGTAAATACTGGCAAATCACCTCCCACCCACCCCCAATTGGAGAGAGCTACAAAATAAAAATATTTTCTTGGGCAATCTTAATTTCCCTTTTGGGGGGGGGGGGGGGAGAAAGTTACCTTAATTTCACCTCAGTCTTCTCCTAAACAATATTACCGCCTCTCACCTAAGAGCACCCAAAGCAACTCACCCTCATGTTCTCCCCTCACACACAGCCACAGCACCCTCACCAGTTGGCTTTTTCATGCAGTAAACAGAAGTCCTCCCTCACTCACTCTCCTCCTTCCCGAATCCCCATCTTTCCTCGCAGCCTCCCCTCGCGCACA
>JANHFJ010007627.1:44613-57288 GCA_032468195.1 Cerberus rynchops | reverse complement strand
CTGTGAATTCATTCACGTTGCATTTTAAAAATTAAAAAAAGACAGCTGCCCACTATAAGCACAGAGATTGGGGCAACCCAAGCTCTTAAAAAAATAACTTGGTTAGTGTGCAATTTGTTGGTGTGTATTTCAGTTGAATGAAGAAACCTGGCTTGTATGATGGTTGGTTCGTCCTCACCCCGACTTGGCTTAGAAAATGTTAGTTCTGTATATCCTTTCCACCTCGGATTCCTGTGACATGGCTTTAGAAATGACCTGTGCTGTTTCTTTTATTGAGCTATCAACCCCACCACCTTCCTTCCAAAAAACAAACCAAATTGTAAAGCAATCAGCTTTACATTCCATGCATAGATTGTCAGAGGAGAATATACTGTAAGTCATAAGAATGACTAACGTTATTGACGTGGTACAAATCATCATTGGCAACTGAGCATTGAGTTTGACTGGAGAGGGCTGAGAGTTTATGCAAAACCATAAATCTTGCTAAGATCCAGGGATGGTTGTCATTGGATGGAGAGATTTACAATCAGAGCTCTCTGCCTTCATTTTGTGTGGCTTTCTTTACACCCATTTCTGAGTTTGTTTTTACCTGGATCACTCAGTTCTTTTTAAAAGCTTGGACCCCATCTGAAAAGCCCCAACAAATACAACAAAGCTTTGTAAACATCAGCTTGAAGAAACAGAAGGAGACAATTTAGAAAGGAAGTCTATTGTGTTATCACTGCAACAGTGCAAATCATTGTCTTACATACAATACTATTTCTGACAGGCATTTTTACATATTTCTTCACGTTAGCATCTCTTTCATCAAACAGTTAAATATTTCTGGAGAGGGGCTTGTGTTGGAATAATATAGTCTAGGCAGGGGTCCATGCTGGCTCAGGAATTCTGGGAGTTGAAGTCCACGAGTCATGAAGGAGCCGTAATTGCCCACCCCTGGTCTAGGGTAATAAAGACAAAGTCCGTCTTAAATTTTCAGTACAACCATCTTGCATACTTTTTACTCAGATCCAAATCACTTCGAAATCAGATTAAGAATTGTTATCCGCTTTTTCATGGTGAAGGAATTTTGTGGATATGAGTGGCAGTCTAGATCAACTTCCTGTTCTAGATTTGCACAGAAAAAAGAGGTGGCTCCAGCAAAAAAAAGAGGTTAATTTAACGGCGATAAACTGCATTAAAATTAAATATAACTGATACAGCTAATATGATCAGTCCCCACATATTTAACAGTTTCCCCTTGTTGTATAATCTTTTAAAGGAGCCCAGGGGTACACCCAAGATTCAATATATTACAAGTGGCCCTCAGGCTTCAGCCAGTTTTCATCTCCTCTAGAAAAGGTGTACAGAAAGTTAATTTTAAATAACTGTAGGGTGGGAAAATTCCCCTGAGAGGCAAGATTTCGAACTGTTATTCAATCCTTCCTCAGGAACTCTAGTATATTTGATCTCGTGCAAGCTACCCCTAGCCAAATTTTCTTGGTTGATTATGTTTTGAGCTCCAACCAGCCCTTGGGATTCTGGTGGTCTCTAACTAGAATAGCTCAATAAATAAGATAAATAAGTATGACCCCAAAAGAGCATAATGGGTCAGTGAGCAGAACTGGTATTTTTCAGGTTCTAACAGAGAATTTTCTTCCAAAAACGAGAGGGAAACATGTGGTGTCAAAATCCCCAGTAGGAAACTGATATGCCCTTTTCACCAGGGCAAAGTATCTTTTTTCTCTCTGAGTGATCTCAGTTTCATCCTTGGCAGGAAAACATCCTCTGAGATCCAGAGAGCACCTGCAGTCATCTATCCTCACATCCCAAGGAGGATAGAAGAGAGCAAAAAAAACCTCACAGGGGATGGAAGCAAACAGGACTCTCTGTAGCTCTAGTCATATAAGCCATATCATTATAAAAATCAAAGACAAAGAGCTCACCTAGAAGGGCCAGGTAACTGATAGGGGTCATTCACTGTTTGGTAATTGGATGTTATTTCTCTTGTTCTTGCAGGTCCCCTTAGAAAAGGATAAGAAAAAGCTGCCAAAAACAAATGGACTCGTGTAAACAGACAGAAATAAGGAACTTCAAGTAAAGCCAAGTAGAGCATTAACAAGCATCTAACAGTGTAATTCAGGGGCTGTTTCATGTTGTGAAGAGACACAAAGAAGAAAGAGATATTGAATAAGAACAGACACACTTCAGAGATGACTGTTGCTAGTTTTTCTTATCGCTAGATTGCTGAGGTTTTTTTCCAGCTTTTTATATCAGAGGGTCCAGCACTGAATGACGTGGTGTGTGTGTGTGTGTGTGTGTGTGTGTGTGTGTGTGTGTACTTCTTCCAATATTATCTGTTTGTTTGCAGATCCAAGTTTAATTCCCTTAATTGCTTGGTACCCCCTTCGCAATGCTCCCCCCCCCACTTTTATCAAAAAATAATAAAAGGAAATTGCTGCAGGAGGAGGTAATAGTGTCATGCTGTCGCAACAATTATTTGCACTACTGCTCAGAGTTTTAATGATCAGAAGCTGCCTTTCTCTGAAAATCTTTGATGGGCCGGTGACTGTCACAGACAAACAGAACAGCCTGGACAGATTTTCCTCGGATTTTAATTTGTGTGTGTGTGTGTGTGTGTGCGCGCGTTAAACCTATCCCAAGCCTTCTGCATTTATTTTATTTTATTTTATTTGCTTTTAACTAAAAAATTGGCATGCAAGTGCTTTTCCACAATTTGGTGGGTGCTTCTGAGGTTCAGCAACCGAGTGTCTGATGACTCCGGAAGTGCAAAAGAAGTGTTAGGAAAGCACATGCAGTTGGCTGGGAAATCAGGCGACCGAAAGCTGTCTTATGACCTAAATGTGCACAACTTGTCATTCCTCAGCTCAGTCCTAGACTGAAGGCTGTTGATACACACAAAATGCAATGGGTGTGTTGAGCTTTACAGCAGCTGCACTACTCAACTGGCATCCAATTGGATGTGCCCATACAGTCTAATTTTAGGCAATTTTCCATTTTTCTCATAACAGCAGGAAAATCAAAGGGGAAAAAAAACCAAACGCTGGAGCATATGGCATACATATGTCTTCTCCTTTTCTCCGGAACTCTTTTGCAAATGAGATCCTGGATGATGCAGAGTTCTGTTTTCCCTACGGTAAACTTCTTAAATGAATAAACTGCATTTAAACTGCTCCAGAGGAAGAAGCAATTTAAGAAGAGCCGTTCAGGAATTCCGTGCAAATGAATTGTTGTGTCTCCAAAGACTCCTATCCACACTACATTGGGGTATCAATCTCAGGGATGGTTGACATTAAAGGTGATGTTGAGGAATTTGGACACCTGTTCCGTACAAATCAATCTAACTGTTACCAAACTGGTGGGAAACCTCAGGAGCTACCAGGTGACAAATCAAAGGGGAACGAGCACGCAAAGTCAACATTTTCAACACCTCCCCTAAATGGTTTGAAAGGCGCTGTGGCAGGAAACATTTTCAGACTGACTTAAATTTTGCAGTAGAAAGGGCTGTTCCACATCAAGACCCTTCACAGCCTCCAAACCACAGAACTGCCTTTGTGCTGTGCAATGTGCATCCTCACCTGCTGTCTGCACAGCAGTCCCTGCTTCTCCAGATAGCAAATCGCAAAGCACAAAAATCAATTCTCCAGTCAGGATCCGCATCAGCGGAAGGAAGTGAAGAGGGGGAAGGGAAGTAGTAAGGAAGGGAGGATTAAAAAAAAAAAGGATCCGCATCAGCTTCTTGATCATCTTATCAATAGCTTGGCTTGGTAATTGGGAGGGAGGGAATAACAGGCCATCTGACCACCAATCTACCCCTCAGATCCACAGAAACAGAGGGAAAATAGTATCTTGACACTCTTACTTCTGGGGAGAGGGGAGCAGTGGTGGAATTCAAACATTTACTGCCGGTTCTGTGGACGTGGCTTGATGGGCATGGCTGGGAGGTCATGTAACTGGATGGGCAGTTTCTGTAAGCAGGGCAATAAAGATTAGGCTAGAAACAACACCAGGATGTTTCTTTCCTGTCTTCCTTACAGGATTAACCCTGTAAAGTGGAAAAAAACAAAAGGAGATGTCTTCTAACAACCGGTTCTCCAAACAGCTTAGAAAATTTACTATGTTCTAGTGAAGTGGCTAGAACCTGTTGAATTTCACCTCTGATAGAATCACAATAATATGCAAATTATAAACTAAAACTAAACAATGGGAAGGAAAGTAACATCTAACCCACTGGGGCCCCAAACCAATTGGCAGAGCCAGGTTTTTAGTCAGACAGTCAGACGGTCAGGAAGGTGAAAGCCAATCTCACCTCAGGGAGCAAGATATTCCAAAGAGTTGGAACATCTTCTGTCAGGGTTGCCGTTGCACAACATCTTGCTTTTTGTTGGCAACCTGCCATTTAAACAGGGAGGGAATTGAGTGTATGAGATAGAGGGTTGCCAGAGATTACCATGAGGAAGCAAAACTAAGCCTTGGACCGCCCCGTTAGAAATGCCGTCTTCTTCAAGGACAAAAAGGAATGACAGCCGCAGACAGGGACTGTTTCCCAAAACAATTTGTTAGCACCTAATTGGACACTTCTTGATAACCTGAGGAGTGGAAGGAAACATGGAAAGGTTAACCATAACTTTGGGCGGGAAAACCTCAGATCCAGCTTTGCTTCTTCTGTAACTACTTGTCTTTAGTAAAATATACCTTTGGATAACTATGAGCCTAAGAGTCTTTCTTTTCTAACTGACCAAGTTGAGAGAGCTGACATCTTGTCCTGGACCCAACCGGCTGGAATTCCTTGACTGAGGGATTCTGAGGGGATCTGCAGCATGTCTCCTTTGCCGGCACAGGTGGGGCAGACCAGCCCTATAGGAGTGAGACAATTCCTCAAGTAACCTGGACCATTCCATGCAGGGCTTAACGATAATAATAATCCACACCTTGAATTGTTGGTCATTCAGATGCTTCAACAGATGCAGAATGTGGTGGAGTGATCAGGATTTGGAGCTCCTAGTGAGGGCCATGTTACATCACTATTCGGTGATCTGTACTAGCTGCTGGTTTGTTTCTGGGTGCAATGCCCTGATGTTTTCTGCTCTGTGTCCCTTCACTATTGAAGACACGCTCAGGCTGCTGAGGATGAGTTTGTGTTGTCTGCATCTCAAACTGAAGTTCAAATGGTGCCTATAGTCTGCAATTTTTTTAGAAATCCGTTCATACTACCACACCATTTGAAGGGTGTTCCTTCCAAAGTGCATAGTTGTAGAGATTCTCAGTCATCCATGTTGTCCCAAAAGTGCTTTTTCAGAAGGCAACTGGACTTTCTTGTTTTTCCTTTGAAGACGTTTCACTTCTCATCCAAGAAACTTCTTCAGCTCTGACTGGATGGTAGAAATGGAAGGATTTATAGTCCTTGGAGACAGCTGGTCATTTGCATCCTTTTTAGAGGGTTGTTAAAGCACTTGGAGCCTGCACCTATATTCAGCAGTGAAGGGAAACAGGGCAGAAAATATCCTGCAGTCAAGAAAGCCTCACACCCATTTGCTCTACTCGGGTGACCCTGAGGACACAGATAAACCTCCAAGTGGCCTCGATGACTCTCTAAAACTCTTAGAGACAGGTACAATATGGTTACTATTATTGAAACATGGTGGGATGGAACCCACGGTTGCAGCATACTGGTAGAAGGATATACATCGTTCAAAAGAAAAAGAACCAACCCAAAAAGAAGAGGAGGAATTGCACTGTATGTAAAGCTTACTAGACCTCTACAGAACTACACAATACTAGTGATGAAAGCCTTCTTGAAAGTTTTTGGGTAAACGTCTGTGGAGATTCTCAGTCATCTTGGTCATGGTTGTTCCAAAGGTGCATTTTTCAAGAGATAACTGGATTGTCTTGTTTTTCTTGGAAGATGTTTTGCTTCTCATCCAGGAAGTTTCTTCAGCTTTGACTGGATGGTGGGAAATGGAAGGATTTATATTCCTTGCAGGCAGCTGGTCATTTGCATCCTTTTAAAGAGTCATTGAGACCACTTGGATGTTTAACTGTGTCCTCAATAGTGCAAATGAGCGTGGCGCCTTCTTGCAACTGCTGAAAGACTGCTTCTATTGAGAGAGGACTGTTCAATTTTGACATAGATGGCCTCTTTGGCCCCTCTTTCAAACCAGAAGTCCTCTCTGTCCAAAATGTGGACTTTGCTATCTTCAAAAGAATGGCCTTTGTCTTTTTAAATAAATTGATATTTTGAGGTAAATATTAGACAAAAAGGAAATGACATTGCTATAGGCGTCTGACACAGACCATCCAATCAAGCGGAGGAAAGAGGTGAACTTTTTGCTAAGAAAATGAAGAACTGAGAGACAAGAAGGACAAGTATTAAGAAATGGAACAAGGGGCTCATAACTCAAACAGCATACCAGCAAAAAGTCCAAATCTGCAGGGATGGAATCAGGAAGGCTAAGTCTCAGTAGGAATTAAGAACAAAATACAAAAAAAAAAAAGCCAAAAAAATAACCCCAAAAAAGTTTCTTTCAATATGTCAGAAACAAGAAGAAAGTCAAGGAAATGATTGCTCCACTAATTGGAGAAGATGGCAAGAAAATGAAGGCAAACAAGGAGAAAGCGGAACTACTTAATTCATTCTTTGCATCTGTCCTCAGGCAAAAAGAAAAAATAGTCCAACCCATCAAAAGCAGCACCAGGAGAGACAGAACAAGAATGCAAGTCAAAATAGATAAAAATATCTATTTGCTTTAGAAGATTGAAATTGCCAGTACCAGGTGGTTTACATCCTTGGGTCCTGAAGAAGTTGGCAGGTATGATCTTGGAACCAGTGAACAAAACAGTGACAACAACGGAACAGCTTGTCTCCTGGAGTTGTGAAACATCCATCACTGGAAGTTTTCAAGAAAAGACTAAATTGCCATTTATCCAGGATGGAATAAAGTCTTCTGCCTTAGGGGATTGAACTAGAATACCTCCAATGCCCTTCCCAGCCCTATGATTCTATGTCAGGGTAAGAGACAGGGTCATCTGCAGTGGTGGGTCAAAACAAGTCAATATGTTGTTGTTGGTTGCGAAGTCATGTCTGACCCATCACAACCCCATGGACAACTTTCCTCAGGCCTTCCTATCCTCTACTATCCCCCGGAGTCCATTTAAGCTCACGCTGACCGCTTCAGTGACTCCATCCGGCCACCTCATTCTCTGCCATCCCTTTCTTCTTTTGCCCTCAATCGTTCCCACCATTAGACTCTTCTCCAATGAGTCCTTCCTTCTCATTAGGTGGCCAAAGTATTTGAGTTTCATCTTCAGGATCTGACCTTCTAAAGAGCAGTCAGGGTTGATCTCCTATAGGACTGACTTGTTTGTTCACCTTGCAATCCAAGGGACTTGCAGGAGTCTTCTCTAGCACCACAGTTCAAAGGCCTCGATTCTTTGGCACTCAGCCTTCCTTATGGTCCAACTTTCACAGCCACGTGTACTAAATTCATAATGCAACTTAGAATTCAGCTGCCACAGTAATTTGTATGTCAATAGCATAATGTGGAGTCCCTGTGCACTAATTCTTTTTCATTCTAGATCTGATTAAGTAATAACTATTTTAAATTAATAGTCCCTGAAAATCAATAGTATGAAGCCTTTTAGGTGTAAAGATACCAAGGATTGATATGATCATGCTCTTGAGTTCCCAGATTTTACTGAAGAGTTGGCAGTTAGTTCAACTATTTCTCATGTTGGCCAAAGGAAGTGAGCAAACCTGCCAAGAGGACTACAAATAGTTGCTTTTTGTTTCCTGTCCAAATGCATGGCAAGTGAGGAAGTAGAGTCATTGAAGGGGGCACTATTAATAGACTGTGCTTAACCAACTCTCAAAACTTGCTGGCTGAAACCAGAAAAACCAGAAGCCACTAATTCAGAATGCCTTCTGTGCAGAGCAAGTTATATGCCATGGTGTCATGCCAAAGTCCTTGACATGGAAAAAATAAGAAGGTTAAAAAATTATAACTAATCCAGATCACTAAGATATCACAGATTTGTTTTCAACAAAATGGATTCTTAAAATGTGCTTTTCGTATTTAAAACTGGGGATTGATTGCCTTGTTCTGGATTTCATTATCCTAAAGGACTTACTTGAAAGCTGTAAAGTGTGCTTTGTAAAATCTTAGTTGGAGAGATCACAATCTAAGCAAAGCAAGACTGATTGAATATCAATGTTTTTGAATCAGTATTTGGATAAAAGCTGTTCTGTGTTTTTCACTTGGTCATCTTTGTGGAAAGAAGTTTTAGTCAGAAAAAACAGAAACAGCACAGTTTGACCAATCCTATATTCAGAAATATGCATTCAAATGAAGTAATGAGTTTTAAAGATACATAAGCATACATATAGAAGTATTTTATTTGGATGAACAGATCATTTTATAAAATTTCCCCTGTCATGGATACTCCACACTTCATGGAAATGTCTGTCTCTAGTTAACGGACACAGTGAGTCAAATGTGTCTCTTGCTGTGGCATCCAAAACAAAGTATCAGTCATATAAAAAGACTTTAATTCTATGAAAGAAAGTCAGCAGGCAATATCAACTAGCCTGAAAAACTAGTATAAAGGAGAGTCATAAAGGATTTCATAGATCCTTAGGTGGCTTAGCAGATCTAATATGTATATACTTCACCTATTGCACTTTTTTGTAAAAATGTTCCCAATCACACTGTTCAAAGCTATAGTATCTATCTCAAAACTAAGTCTGACACTGAATTAAATTGTATACATTAAATTAAGTTTTAGTCAACCAGATTAAAAGAATTTACTAATTGATTTAATTAAATCAGTATGATTTGACTGCTTATTTGTACCCCATTACTATCATTAAGTGTTGTATCTTATGATTCCTGCCGTATGTACAGTTTCCTTTAATGTACACTGAGAGTATATGCACCAAAGACAAATTCTTGTGTGTCCAATCACACTTGGCCGATAAAGAATTCTGTTCTGTTCTGTTTTGAGTCTGCATATTAAGTTAAAAGAAGTATAACATAATGGAAGAAGCTGAGTTATCCATCAACACATATAAGAAAATAGTTTAGAAAGAAATACATTGGTTGCATAAAGAATTCAAAAGAAATGCACTATACCAATGTGTTAACATGAACTTTCCATTTTAAAGCAATGATACCCTTTGGAAGGCCTCTGACTGTGTTGGAGGTTGTTGGATGCATACATAGATGACACTAGATTTGGGGCCACTAGCAAAATAGCATGCACACACACATGGGCAGATACCTGGAGACAGTTTTTCAAGCAACAATGCCAGCTTTCCAAAGGACCTGGCTGTTTTAAAACTGTTTTAAAAGGGGCGCCATGCTTATGTGATACGTTTTGCAAAGCCCTAACAAATACCAATGCATTATCCATTGTGGATAACTGAAACATTCACTTTAGCATGAAGTTTCATAGGGTTCCTCCCTATAGTTCAGTTGAAATGCTCTCCTCGATTAGCCAACAGGAAACTAAAGCAATATAGGATTTGCTGTCCATATATTCTTTTGCTTGCTGCTAGAGGATAGTGTTGTTATTTCCTGTGTAGGAAAGACAATACTTTCCCATCTTATCATCAGCTGGCAGGAAAACTGTTCTCTAATCACAGAGAGAAGGCTTGATTGATCTATAGATTTAGATCTTGACTCCCTTCACTTACCTCTTCTCTCAGCCTGGGGATCAGCTGCCCAAGCTAGGAGAAAGAGAAGGCAGAGGAGATCTCTTTACTCCCCAGGTCTTTAAACTAATCAGTGACTCAAAGATTTGGACCAGATAATTCAAAGAGCAGACTGGCACAGGAGTTAATCTTTATTCTGCTGTTTTAATATTGCCTGCCCACCTTCCAGCTGTTGTTCTGGCTGAACTTGAACACAGGCTTAGTATTATTTCAAAATAACATTAAATGAAGAAAAGGCCAAACAACAACTGAAAGATGAAATGCTAGGGTGGGGACAGGATAAACTATAAAATGCATTATCTTCCTGTATCATTATATAGTCCACATTCATATAGGTGGCATGGCAGAAAAAAAATAGATTGTTTAGATTTATCGATGATGTGGTTAGGCAGAAACGGGTTCTTAAGATTCTTAAACTGCAGAAGACTTACATATTGACAACAAATACTCTAAAATCTTGTAAGTTAAAAGACTGGGCAAAACAATTCTATATGTCAAATCTAAAAACAAAGAATCCGGGAAAAATAACCTGTGATTTAATTTATTATATATAACTCTAAGTCTAAGAATAAGATACTTTCACAACCCAAAGTAAGATGCAGCCAAACTCTGTCCAAATTATACAAAACAGATGATTGTTCAGTGAGCAGGATACATGAAAAACTTGGCCTGTTATTTTTGTAACAATAATGCTCAGATACTGCTGAAGCATAGCATCTATTCTTTCTAAATCCATAGAGCTGCTGTTATATTTTTCTGTTCACTGCACAAAAATGATGTTTTTGATTGAAGTGCATGAAGGAGGTTTAACTTAAAAACAGAGCCATTTAACCATCAGCAGAACTCATGGGATGTTCAGTTTTGAAGTGCAGAACTATATATAGTATAGAGAACGAGTTGAGTTTTGAAGTGTTCCCTTAAAAACCTGGGAAATATCAATACATTTAATACAGTGGTCCTCAATTTATGATCACAACTGATGTCTGTCCCTAAATGATGTGGTTGTTACATGAGTCACACCCAATTTTACCCTATTTAACAGAATAACACAGTTGGAAGGGACCTTGGAGGTCTTCTAGTCCAACCCGCTGCTCAAGCAGGAGACCTTATACCAGTGATGGTAAACTTTGTAGACATCGAGTGTGTAAAACATCTATTTTCCTGCAAACGACAGTGAGAAATGCCACGGAAATGCGATGGATCTGAGCTGCGGTGATAGCACACATGCCCACAGAGAAGGCTCTGTGTGCCACCTCTGGCATGCATGCCATAGGTTCGCCCCCATGGCCCTATACCATTCCAGGCAAGCACTCACAACTTCAGAAGGTAATCTGGTTAACTGTTCTCAGGAAATCAGTTCTAGATCACTTCTCTTCTTGACTTATTTATTAAATTTATATGCCTCCCATCACCCTATCCAGAGTGACTGCATATGCCATGGTCATTAAGCAAATCACCAAGATAATTAAGCAAATATTACAATCAGTAAGAAAATCCATTTTCCCCTTTGCTTGTTGGCGGTCCCCGGGGAAGGTTGTAAATGGAGATCACATGACCCCAGGATACTGCAACCATCTTAAATACATGCTGGTTGCCATGGGAATGCTGTGGTGATCATAAGTATGAAGACTGGTTGTAAGTCACTTTTTTTCAATGTCTTCATAATTCTGATTGGTTGTTAATGAATTGTCATAAGTTGAGGGCTACCTGCATTATTTAAGGACATAATGGCATCCATACTAACTCAGCTCAAAGGCCAGTCTAGTTCAGAATTTTGTCTTCATAGCGGCTAATCATATGGTTATGTTAATAATAGCAGTTTCATTTGCAACTTGGTAGGCATGTCCTTCAGCAACCGGTTATTAAAAGTGTAGTGTTTCCGGTATCAAATGTAAACCATAGCTGCCATGATCAACAGGGATTGTAAACTTTATCCTTCAACCACTATACCCTCACTTTTTCCATCCTTCTCCCAGAATACAGTCGAGCCCACAACCATATTTATTGGATGTGATCAGCCTAACTTTTCAACTTATTATCAACAGATTATTGATAATTATTATTATCAATCATTTTAACAACTAATTCACCCACAACTGTTGCCCTCCAGTGGTAACTTGACTGCAACTCCCAGAAAGCTGCTCAAAAGTGCTCCAAGGCTGCTGTACACCTACAGGAATCTTATACATAACAACATCTCTGTTGATGCCCTTATCAGAGTGAGTAACCAAGGTGCCACATCCACAGCCTGGTGCGCCTGCTGTGTGCGAAATGTACGGAAGAAAGCGTGCAAACAATGAAAGCAAACCACCAGAACTCCGTTTTAGTCTTTACTCCCTTCTTCAGCGGCTCTGCCTAACTCAGTACAGCTCCGCGCTCCCCTCCTCCTCCGCCAGCACCATTACCCGATCCCTCCTGATTTACCGGACCTGTTAGTCCAACCCTCCTCTCTTCCCGCAGGTGCCTCTGCCACGCAGATCAGGCTGCTCCAGAGGGCTCGGCATTTCTGGGCATCTTCCAGGCAGTCCCCCGGGGCGCCCTCTCCGCAGAAGGCGCTACCCCTGCGCCCCACTCCTGTTCTTACCTTCGGCGTCGGCCGAGGAGACGAAGGTGAAATCGCCGTTATTGGGAGCGTAGAGCGGCGGCAGCGGAGGCGAAGCTTTGGGGGGACCCGGGTGCTGCATCGCTCCGCCCGCGGACAGCCGCGAAAGCTCGGTCAGAGAGCCGAGAGAGGGCCGAAGGGAACCGCCGGGCAGCCCGGTCAACAGCAACCCGCGGAGGCGGAGATCATCCCCTCCTCCTTCTTCTTCTCCTCCCTCCTCCCGCTGCTGCTGACTGAGCATCAAGCAGCAGACCTGAGATCCACTTTCCGATTGGGCTCCCGTAAAGCCCTTTTTGATGGGCTGCTAAGATCTTCTTCCCGAGTGCCTCGGAACTGGATTTCATTGGTCTGGAGAGCCCCGGTG
>JANHFJ010007622.1:0-16774 GCA_032468195.1 Cerberus rynchops | reverse complement strand
TAATACTCTAAAGTGTCCAAAATTATTCTCATATTATTATTAATATGTCTTTTAGGCAGAAAACCATTTTGATCAGACTGAATAAAGTTGTTTAAGTATTTTTTCAATCTTTCTACCAAAATTGAAGCAAATATTTTGTAATCTGAATTCAGCAAGGATATTGGTCTATAGTTTTTAACCTGTTGGGGATCTGTGTTCTCCTTCGGTATAAGTGTAATATATGCTTCTAACCATGTTTCAGGTACTTTTTGTTTTAACATAACTTCATTCATAAACTAAAAAGAGCTTTTCCGAAGCAGCAAAATAAGAGAATTCTTATTTGTTAAATCAACATTCTTTCTGGATTAAAAATGAAGGGGAAAGGGTTTTAAAAACATTTGGCCAAAAGCTTAACAAGGAGTAGATATAAGAAAGTTTAAAAGGATAAAAGGGATTGTGATTTGGAAAGTTTATTATTATTTTTTTAGTGAAAGTGGTTTTGAACAAATTGAAATTAAAATAGGCAAACAAACTGGAAAAATTTCAGCAGGAACAAAAAAAGAAAAGAAATAAATTGAGTTGTTTTGTATATAAATTTCCAAATTAAAAGCACAAGTTGTATTGACCGATGGCCCTGGTGGATTCGTTGGGGTAGATATTAATTTGCAAAAGAACAAGGTTCTAATATTGAGCGTTTATACCTTAAACGAGACATAAAGTACTATTCTATAAAGAACTAATGGAGAGACTTACAGTTTTCTCTTATGAAAATTGGTGTCTGATAGAGGATTGAAATTGAACAATCATTCCACAACAAAATATAATTTCTGAGAAAATATAAAAATCACTCAAGGCAAAAGTTTTCTTTGATTTGCTGGTTGATATAAAGAAATGAAAAAATGGTATTTCAAGACAGTATATCTCCTTTTTTGAAAGACACAGTACTTCAGAAACAGACCTGATTTGGATTTCAAAGAATTTGGCTATGAAAATTTCTAAAATAGAAATACTACCAAAGACTTTTTTCAGATCACAGTATTATCAATTTGATTTATAAAAGGAAATCAAATTCTTTTAAATGCAGACTAGATGTAGACCAATTCATTTGTAGACCAAACTAATTGATTCTACAGAAAGAAGCAATGGTGTACAGAGCTGTAAACTAGAAATTAAAAGAAATTTTTGAAGCAATCTAAATAAAAGTATTGACTTAAGAATGAGTTAGGGTGCAAATAAATAAAGATTTTATTTTATGCAGTATAATAGTGAACTCAAAAAGACGAATCGAGAGAAAAGACAAGTTATTTTGGTTGAGAGAAAGAGAAAAGAAGAATTAAAGAAATTCTCAGAGAAGATCAGATCTACGTTAACAGTAAGAGAAATGGAAATAAAAATTACTATGTAAAACACACGCCCATGTGAGTTTGCAATGAAACCAGGAAATGGTTGACATATAAATTACAAAAAGAAAATCATATTGAAACAACAAGACGGAGATGCTATATTAATGGATAGCAAGGCTATATAAAAAGCATTTTTTCAATATTATTCCAACTCATATAAAGGAAGTGACATCTCTCCGGAGAAAATGGATGAGTATCCAGATATATTCAATCATAATTCCATCCAGTTTCTGAATCATTCAGATGGTATTGGTTATTTTCCTTGTATTCTCATGCTGTGTGCTTCGTTCCCACCTTTTATATGCAATTTTTCACTTGAGAAAGGTTGATGACTCTGACTGATGGATTATGATTATTGATTGGTCTGAGAATAGTACTATAAAAAAGTACAGTTATTACTTACCATAACCAGGACTTGAAACAAGCTTCTAGATGCAAATGTGGAATGTGAATTGCTTTAGGAAGTAAAATACTGAGACAACAAGAAGCAAGTTGCTTAGGATGCTTCCAGTTTGCATATTGCATGGAAGATGTGACTATGCCCGTAGAGATGGGTCTAATTGCTGAAGGTAGAACAAAATCCTATACAGTAGACTTTATCCTCAGATGCCAGAACTATCATCAAGCCAGAGAGAAGTCAACAGAATAACTGAGTTGGATGGGACCATGGGAATCTTCTAGTACAACCCCCTGCCCAAGCAAGAGACCCTATACCCATGATGGTGAACCTATGGCACGGGTACCACAAGTGGCATGCAGAGCCATCTTGCTGGGCACACAAGCTGTCGGGCAACTTACCTCCAGTTGAGCATGCACATGCGATTGTACATGCACGCGTGTGTGATTGCAGAGACCCAGCTGGTCCTCGGGCCTCCGCTGTGCATGCGCATGATTGCAGCAGAAAATCCAGCTGGTCTTTGGCACTCTCCTACGCATGCTCATGTGTGCATGAGTGCCTGCATGCAGCATGAGTGCATTGCACATGCAAAAGCTGCATGAATGCACAGTTGGTGCAATTGCACATGCAGCACACATGGAGGAGCCGCACACAAGTGTGGATGTCATGTGCAAAGCATGTACTTTTCAGCACTTGGTAAGTAAAAGGTTTGCCACCATTGGCCTACACCATTCTGGACAAATGGTTGTCCAAACTCTTCTTGAAAACCTTCAGGGATGGTGTTCTGTCCTAGGCCTCTCAAGACATAAGAACAGACTTGACTGTCTGCAAAAACTATTTATTATATAAACCAAAACCTGGCTGATAGCCCAGACTGCTATCAGGATTGGCCCAAGGCCCAAGAATGACTCACAAATACAGGAACAGAGTTTTTTTTTCTGAAACCATATGAATGAATGTTGTTCTCTGCAAACTCCCCTCCCTTTCACTCCTCTTTTCATCTCTTGGGGAGGGGCCAATCACTGGCCACCTGTGTTATACCTTCCTCGCCTGCCCTGCTTCTGGAGCTGCTCTCTTCTCCTAGCAGCTCTGCACATGTGCACATCAGGGACAGTCTCCACCTGTTCCTCTTCACTGCTCTCTGACTCGGAAGGCAACTGGTGGCTGACAAGCATCCCTGGTCCCAGCTCTGTCTCTGAACACTCCTCAGAGCCTTCCCCAGACTCCAGGACATGCTCATGATGTTCCTCACTGTTGGAGTCCGCCAACAGCTCTGCTGGCCGCTGTTGGGCCACAACAGATGGAGAACCCACAACTTCTGAAGGCAAGCTGTTTCATTGATTGTTTCCCACCATTAAGAAATTTCTCCTTAGTTCCAGGTTGGACCTCTCTTTGATAAGTTTCCCAATAAGTTCAGATAGACTTACTGATACTGACAGGCAGGAAGACTGAGAGGTAATACCTTTATGTGCTGTAGCTAGGATATGGTTAAATAATCCCCAGGCAATAGAAAGACTCGAACAGCTTATTTTCCTGATGTGCTTTCTATTGCTTATTTATCATGCATCCTTCGACTCAGAGAAAGAGAAAGGTGGTGATAGAAATATTAGCCACACCTTGCACACAGGAACATCCACAACCATTTTCTAGGCACCTTAAAGCAAAAATTTCCAGCCGACTTTTGTGAAAGCAGATGAAGGATCTGGAATCAAAGGGCAAACATCTACTCGTCTCTCTGCCAGAAATTGGCACATGGAGAAGCTGGAGGCTTCCAGAATGATAGAAATTGATAGCCTTTCCTTACAGCATTGCACACTATTATCATTTGCAAATTATTTCATTGGCTTTTATACAAGTTGCACCTCTCTTATTTTGTTATTGTAATTCAAAGCAATAATATGACAAAGGATTGGAATAAAGCAACAAGTTTCTTTTTTTAAACAGCATCATTTTTTTTAGGATATCTTTATACCCTGTAATGCTTCATGGATGAATCTTTTTTTAAAAAATAAATTAATTAATTAAAATTATAATAATATCACTTGAAACTGAAAATCAATATGATTAGAAACTGGGGAAGGGGAAAGGGAGGGGGGAAGAATGGTGCATGGAAGGAGAGAAAGAGAAGAAAAAGCATTCCACTTCCAACTTTTTCCAATGTAGTAAATTAGTACAGAATAGAATTGCAGCCCCAACTTTTTACTTAATAAATACTCGTCATTTCGATTGCAACGAACTGTGTTAATCAACAAAACCCATTGTCAAATGTACATTTTTTTTTTCTATCTTCGGTACAAAGTCCAGAAGCAGTTCCCAAATAGAAACAAAGCTGGATATGTCCTTTTCCGTCCCTGCCCCTCTAATTAAAGCCAGCAATTTTGCCATTTTTGCTAGTTCCATCACTGCACGGAGAAGGATCTCGTTGAAGAATTTGACATCATTAAAGATCTCCCAGCCCCTTTTGTAAATCCCTTAAACTAAGTGGTAAACTCCTAAACCAGTCCGGTATTTTTGCTATCGATACTTGTTGTTGAAAATGCATTTTTTTATTCAATATATATATATATCTGTAGAGCAAAATGTTTCTACTCTAAAGCGGTCAATAACAGAAAAACTCCAAACAGCACTCCAGGACGGATTTTTCTCTGCATGGCAACCTTCTCCAGACTCAGCTACTCTGAACCCCACGACCTATAACTTTTAAAATTTGGCTTCCTTCCTTGCAACAATCGTATTTTAATATTTCTCCCGCTGAAAACAGCACTACAATACAATTTAACCTGGTAGCAGCCTTCTTTTCAAACCAAGCTTCTGCCCCACACGCAGATTTGAAAAAAAGAAAAGCAAAGCAAAATTGAATTCAATTGGATTTAAAATGCTCCGAGTGAAAAGTTGCTTCCATTATGAGAGCATATTCAAGACTCGCAGAACAAACGTCGATACCAGGGGATTTTTCCAGCGTGGAATCAAGTTTCTCTTTCATGTGTGAAATAAAAGTCGGTGTTGTTTTTTTTTTAAACTCAATACATGACTTTGAGACAAGCTCTTCAGCTTTCCCCGTTAACCATTAATTAAAGCTTAAGGGATTTTGATATTGGAATAAGCCCTCCTTATTAGAGGAATGAAAGGAAAGAAGGAAAGTACTCTCGGATAATTAGCTCTTCCCCTAAATGCTGTTTGGCTCTCCTTGCAAACAAAGTACTATGCTAATATACCTTGTGTTGTAAATGGCTCACAATTCCTGTTAATTGAATTAAACTCAATTCTCTGCAAATAAACTCCCTGGCACACTTAATAGGAAATGAGGAAAAGAGCTCTTCCATCTGAGAATGCGGCCATTATGACAATTGCCTAATTACCAGCATCTTCTTCATGCATAATGCAACATGCTACCCTGCGCCGCTGCTTCCTTAGAACGAAAGCAGTAGCAAAATCAATGGTCTGGATTTGCCCTTGAGACAGAGACAGGAAAGACATTTTGGGAAAGGGCAGGAGGCAAATATGTACTGTATTGTTGTATACAGAGTCAGAGGGGAAGACCTTGAAAAGGAGTCCCAAGGACGGGAGAAGTAAGAGAGTAAGAGAGTGGGAAGGGACCTTGGAGGTCTTCAAGTCTAACCTCCCCAGCCCAGGAAGGAAACTTTATAGCATTTCAGGCAAATGGTTGTCCAATCTTTTCTTCAAAACCTCTAGTGTTGGAGCACCCACAACTTCTGGAGGCAACAACTGATTAATTGTCCTCACTGTCGGGAAATTTCTTCTTAGTTCCAGGTTGGTTCTCCCCTTGATTTGTTTCCATCCATTGCTTCTTTCTTGTCTTCTGGTGCTTTGGAGAATAAGTTGACCCCCTCTTCTTTGTGGCAGCCCCTCAAATATTGGAACACTGCTATCACGTTACCCCTAGTTTTTCTTTTCACTAGTCTTGCCATACCCTTCTTCACATGTTTTAGCCTCCAGTCCCCTAATCCTCTTTGATGTTCTTTTCTGCACTCTTTCTAGAGTCTCGACATCTTTTTTTTTTACAGTGTGACAACCAAAACTAAGTGTCTAACGGTGGTGGAATGCAACCAGTTTTACTCCCGGTTTGATGTGGTAGCAACAAGGAGCAAACCCCACCAGCACTGATGATGATGATACCTTCTTGGGTCATGAAACATCTGCAAGCAAACAGCTATGCTCAGCAACCACCAAGGACTCATAGCCTGAACTACAAATATTCTCTTTTATGGGTAGATGGAGAACAGCTCCATAATTGAAGTAATCACGAAGTGTTGAGTCTCCCTTCAGTAGAGATGTTCAAGCAGAGGTGGACTGCCATCTGTTATGGATGTTTTAATTTGGATTCCTGGCCTAAAATAGCCTCTTCCAATTCTCTGTTTCCCTTTATTGCTTTTATTAATTGCCAAGTCTATTAGTATTGGGAAAGGTTATAAATATTGTGAAATGAACAAATCAATAAGCTTGAAGCGTTTCTGAACAGCTTTCCATTACGAAACAATTTCAAGCCGTCTATAATAAAGTCCTCACTCTTTTGTGTAGATTCACCCATCTCCATGAGTTGTGTACTGCATGTGAGGAAATAATGGTTATTTATATCAAGACCAAAAAGGTGTTTTTATTTGCTTTCTACACATTACTCTCGATTCCTCCCAAGAGCTATTAAATGATGGGCGGTCAGCCTGAAACTCCAAGGCAAAAGGAAGTTACTAAAGACAATCTTTATCTCTCTGGCCCAGATTTCAATAGCAGTTTGTCAAAAAGTAAAATTCCACACCACTTGTACATGAGAAAAAACATGAATATTAGAATCACATAAACCCTAAAATGGCTCAAAATATACCAATCTACCATATCGATCCTTCCCAATGCCCCATTTCTCTCAAACCTGGAAAAAACATAGACAATCCAAACTTTAAACCTTTATTCCTGCCCCTTCAAGTACCCAGTGAGTTCTGGATCCCATCCATACAAAACATTGCACACATTCCAGTGTGTTACCCCAGAGGTGCTTTTTCGAGAGCCAAGTGGACTCTCTTGTTTTCCTTTGAAGACTTTTAGCTTCTCCTCCAAGAATCTTCTTCAGCTCTGTCCAGGAATGGAAGGACTTATGCTCCTTGCAGACATCTGGTCATTTGCATTCTTTTAGAGAGCCGTTGAGGCCAAATGGAGGTTTGTCTGTAGCCTCAAAGTCACCTGAGTAGTGCAAATGGGTGTGGAGACTTCTTAGAACTGCTGAAAGGACTTGTTGTAGACTGGAGATTGATGGTGTTGTAGAGGGCTGCAGAACAAAGAGAGGGCTGTTCAATTTTGACATAGATGGCCTCTTTAACCACTCTTGCAAACCAATCCTCCGCTGTCCAAAATGTGTACTTTTATGTCTTCAAAAGAATGGACTTTGTCTTTTAAATGCTGACAGACTGCTGAATCTTGTCCTGATGGGTTTCTTCTGCTAACAAACTGCTATGTTCTGCTATGTTGTGCCACGTGTTTATGAAGTGGTTGTTTTGTTTCCCCATTGCACAGATCTGCACGTGTCTCACTGCATTTACTGCATAAAAAAAAGCACTTTTGGGACAACCATGACCTGGATGACTTGAGAATCTCCAGAGACATCCCAGTGTTAAAAGAACCCGACACACTTTCCCCAAGCTTATTTATTGCCTAAAAGCAGGAGGATGCAAGAGATTCCTAAACTCAGAAAATCGAGTGGGTTGGAATTTCCGATCTGAATAGGAATAGCAATTTATGTCCTAATATACTACACTAAGTGCATTTCTACACACTCACCCATCACCCACCTCCTCCCCTAGCTTATGTCATGCATAGGAGTTAATGAAGGGTTATTGCTTTTCTCCCATCTAAGTTGCTGGGAATGTCCAAGGTTAAAGCAGAGGACACTCACCTTCAAATTAGTTTGGCCGGTGCCTGGATGATGGATAGCATATTGCGATTATCATGCCAAACATTTATCAATACTTTGCCACCAATTATTTTCTGTAGCTCTGCTCTTCCTATCAGAGGTCAGTACCTTTCATTTAAATTTGCTGCAGGGGAGGAGGAGGAGGAGGAAGTGGAGGAATGGACAGTGGAAGCAACAGAATGCAAAGCCATAAGGCCCAGAGTTTAAGATCCGGTGCATTATTAGCTGTGTAATTCTGTCAGACCTTAATGCAAAGCTTTTCAAGGACACTTTTCTAGTGACATAGCAAAGTGAGCAGCTGATAGAAGACCTTTTACTTCTTACCTAGTTATTTTCAAAGGGTGCAGAAAAACTTCACCCAGCTCATTGAAAACATCTCATGAAGGGAAACCTTCGTTACTCTCACCCATTAGTTTTCCGTGTCCAACTGCTCTTATCACTGAGCCACATAGGCAAAGAGAATGGTTGTTTATAGAATCCCATCAACTGACTTCCTACAGAAAGCAATGGAATAGCTTAGATAATGGCTGGTTTCCTGCCTTGGATGAAATAATGGCGTGTTTAACCTTGGTTTGTTGACCAACCAATACTGGGGCTTGGTCTACATTAAATCATAAACACTGGCTCACAAAAATGGCTTCTACACATAGAAAAAGGAAATAGTATATTTAAGGATAGCATTTTTAATAGGATCAAGAATAATGGTGGAATTGTGAAGGATAATTTGAATAGGTTTGTACCAAAAGGGATTAATATTATATGATGTAAGTAATATGCTAAAAGAAGCTCAGATAATACATTGTACACTTAACGAATGGTTGTTTGGAAGGTTAAAATAAAAGTAAAAAATGTAAATAGAAGAGGGAAAAGTTGACATGAAGAGATATGATTTTATATGAAATTATGAAATTTTTATTATATTTGTTAATTATAATTTTTATTTGGAGCGATATTTGTATATCTGACTATATATATGATTTGATCAATGATATGTGATGTTATTAAAAATGTGGAAAAAGAAAATAAAATTTTTTACCAAAAAAAAAAATCAGGTAGCCACTGTGTAAACATCATATGGAGACATTGATTGGTTCGAAATATAGAAAGGTGTACGGCAAGGCTGCATTCTTTCATTGTTCTTTTCAACTTGTATGCCAATATGATTTTGAGGAAACCAGAACTTGAAGAATCAAAAATAAGGGCAATCGTTGGGAGAAGAAACATAAACAATCTTTGATAAATTCACAACACAACTTTCAGAAACCAAAGAAGGACTGAAAATCTGATCAAAAAAATTAAAGAAGTGAGAAATTTGGCCTTTCCCTGAAGACCAAAAAGACCAAGCTTATGGCGAAGAATGGTAATGTCAAAATAACAATTGTGGGTGAAGAAATGGAAGGCATGGAAGAATTAACTTTCCTAGGAGTGCAGATTGATCAAAGTAATATATGCAGTCCAGAAATAAAGCAGTAAATTGCACTCGGTTGCACAGTAATCATGAGTATGAATTGAATATGGAAAAGCAAGGACATCAGCCTGGCAACAAATGCAGATTAGTCCTCATAACTATGTTTCCCATAGTTACCCATGGTTGCAAAAGTTGGACACAAAAAAACTAGACAGGAGAAAAATCAACTTGGTTCAAACTGTTGGAAAAGTTTCCTGCTCATTCCTTGGATAGCAATAGATAGATGATGGATATAATAATAGATAGATGATGAATAATCAAGTACTGGAACATGTAAAACCAGACATATCACTGGAAGGCAAAGCTCACAAAACTCTACCTTACATATTTGAAGCATGTCATCCAATTAAACTCACTGAGAAACACAGTTATGTTTGGAGTGGTCAACAGTAAAAAAAAATAAGATTGTAAAAAACAAAGTGGCTTTACACCATCAAAACTTACACCAACCGGAGTGTACAACTTGCAGAAGCCACACAAGAACAGAAAATCTGGAGAGGGAGAGAAGTGATTGATAGAATCTTTGAAGATCATCATCATCATCAGTCATCATCATCTAATTTAAATGATGTAATAAGATAGACAGCCTCATGAGGAATGTTTTAGAAGTGAAAAGAGCATCAGACAGGGTGATCAGTTTGAAGTTAGAAATTGAAGGGGTAATGTTGAATGTAGTCAGTGGTTATGCTCCACAAGTAGGCTGTGAGTTAGAAGAGAAGGAGAGATTCTGGAGTGAGTTAGATGAGGTGATGGAGAGTATTCCCAGAGGGGAGAGAATGGTAATTGGGACAGGCACATTGGTGAAGGGAACAAAGGCGATGAGGAGGTGATGGGCAGGTTTGGGGTTAAAGAAAGGAACCTAGAAGGTGTATTATTCTTTTTTAAAGTAGTTAACCTAACAGTTTACAAACAATTTTGGAAAAAGAGCAATAAATTGGGCCTTTGGAATTTGGCAGTTGCTCTGGCATTTTAATGTCATAATTTGTAGTGGTGAACTCTAGTTATTTTAAAATAGTGGAATGTTTTGATCTCTTCCTTAAGCATGCAGTTTACCTCCTGGAACTCTCTGCTTCAAGTGGATATTTGACAATTTTTTCATTTAAATTCTTGACCTTAAAATTAATTTTTCCCCCACCCAGAGTGCTTGTTTTCCATTTTCTAAAGGAGTTGAACTAAATTCACATGACCCAGTTAATACATTGCCATCAAATACATAGACATTCACCATACACCTTTATAAATTATATGCACGGATATTTTTAACTGAATTTAAATTATTGTTAAATAACCATAGCTAAAATCTCCTACACCACAATTATATATATATTATATTACATATTACCATATGAACAATGAGATCAACTTCAGCTAACCCGTTTAAACAGATTTCTCAATCATTTTACAGTAACCATAATTTGCTTCCCAGGTACTATACCACAGAGAAACACCTGGGAACTATCTAAAAATAACATTGGATAAAGAGTAAAATAATGTAATGCTCCAATATACTGGAGAAAGTATATATGCTGCAGGATTCAATCTTGGTCAGTCACTGGGGTCTGAGATTTAGTCTTCTGAGCTTTCAGACTCATGCTGGAGCCCATTGTCAAGGAACTTCTCTTTTCCAGAATGTCACATTGAAATGTCACATTTTGGTAGAGATGTTCCCTGACAATTAGTTAGCTCAAGCAGGAGACCCTATATGCTTTTAACGTAGTATCATTTAATATTACTCTGCATGTTCAGAATACTATTATCCTAATTAACATTAGTTCTATTTAGTAAATAGCTTAAATAACTAAATAATACATATATAAGAGGGATGGGGAGAGAATCAAATAATGATATATTTATGCCAATAATATTTAGCTAATAGTACTGGATTTGTATATATATTTGTACCTGGCCTTTATTATTTTCATGCAAGCTTCATTTGGGATTATGTATTGCAGTTTCCAAAGCATATAAGGTTAAGAGAAAAATTGTCATAACTTAGATCTATGAATATTAAATTCTAGAGAAAAGGGCAACAATTATTATTAATACTTATTGCAAGGGACAAAAATCTAATGAATCTTATTTGCAAAAGGTGAAATTGAGCAATAATCTAAGGATTGGACAAGCTTCCTTCTTTCCTTGATTTTGGGAATTCATGTGGTCTATATACTTTGTAGTAAAACATCATCTGTCAATCTGATGATCTAATGTAGGGGTAGGCAATTATGGCTCCTTTCTGACGACCAGGGCTTCAACTCCCAGAATTTCTGAGCCAGGATGACTAGCTCAGGACTTCTGAGAGTGAAAATCCACAAGTTGTAATGGGGGCATAGTTGCACATGCCTGACCTAGTGCTTTCAATAATAGCATTGATTCCTTCTGATCTTTAGTTAAAGTGGCTAGATTTATAGCGAGTCAAAAACATGGAGGGGGAGTAATTTTTTTTAAATGAAACAAACAAAATGTTAAAAAGTCATGATATTTATGTAGTTACTTATGAAGCGCATCTAAATTAAATTAAAGTAATCAAAATATCTTTACAATCCCCAAGGCAGGTCGCAACTTTTGAGCACCTCTAATGTTTGGAAATTGAAAGTTGAAAAAATTGACATGCCTTACGTATAATTTCCTTTCAGACTCCATATTAATCCTTCATGTTTTTATATTTTTCATTTCTAATTATGTGAGGAAAACATAGTATTCATCCTGAGTTATACCACTGAAAAAGAAAACAATTTGTAACAGATGCATATTTTGTGGAAGAACCTTGACAGCAAGATCACAAATTTGAAGAGTTTTCTTTCCATATGATGATTTTGTATATACTCCACAATGACTCCAAGTTTCCCACCCTTAAAGCACTATACAACTGAATTGTTTTTTATACAATTTGAAGCAGACACACTTCTCTAAGGATTTCTCATCTTCTTCATTTGTTTGCTTTGACCTTGACATTTATTCAATTACAACCAAATTGTCACTCATGCACAACTATAGTTACTCTCTTCATCCTGGTGAATAGCCACCATCCAGTTAGTAATGATTTCTTTTTAAAAGCCTACAGAAAAAAATATTTTTTTAATGGAGTTTTCCCCACTACACTTGAGTTGCTAGGGCATGCATTGAAAAGTCTCTTATATTTTACTATGGCTTTCAATAGATGATAAATAAAGCAGATCTGTAAGATAGACATTGGCAAATAATCAAGTCAAACACGAGCTTGTAAGAGTATTTATTCAATACATGTTTCTCAGTAGAGCAACTTATCAAGCCTGCTTAATCCAGATTTGCTTCTAGGGTTAGCATGTCAGTTTCTCTGCAGATCAACCGAAAAGAGGAGACCATTGAATTGGTATCATGTGTCTGTCACACACTGCACTTTGAAAGAAGAGAAGTTGTTAAGATTGCCAAGTACCATCCATAAATTTATGTCTGTGAAGTCCTTCTGGAAGAGAACCAAATAAATCATACTTTCTGAAAATTGCTCATGACAGTTTTTCAGTCTGCTTCAGGCTGGCTCTGAATAGTGATTTGTATTTTCATACACTCCTCATACATTAACACATTTACACCTGTCAGGACCTGAGAGAGACCCTCTATTCCTAACCTTTTTGGAGAGTTAAGAGTTGAAGAGTTAGAGTTGGAGTTGGAAAGAAATGTTCACTTGTAGACATTATCTAAATAAGTTGTCTCAGAAGTACTAGTGACATAACAGGTGGAAAAATAAGATAGCTGAGCAGACGTGTTCAGAATTTCAGTAAGATAGCAATGTTTGTACTTCTATAAAAGGATTGGAAATTACTGCAAATTGTGTCTCACACCTATCAGCTAATAATAAAGGAAAAGACATGAATACTGTTTTGAAACTTTCATTTTTCTTTCTTTTGGAAAATTATGTTCAAAGAAGAGTTGCAGTTAAAAATGATACCTTTTCTAAATTAATAGTTTCATGGCTGCCACAGTGGTATTTGCTTCAAATGGAAATAATAATCACAAGAGGCTTAAAATGAATGAAGAACACTGTTAATAACTTTAGCAAGCAGTAAAATCTAGTTATCACTTTAAAGGTATTTTTACTATTTGATGGTAGTTACTCTTATACAAGGTAGTTACTCTTGTATTAGAAAAAAATCCTCATGGACAATATATGGACCTTAAGGATACTATGATAATAAAGAGAATTATAAAACATCTGCTGCAAAAGCAAAGCAGTCAATAAATCTGGAAGGGGCATCACTCCTGCCTCTTCTAAGACATATTTTTTTAGTAACCTATATCTCTTTTTCTTCAAACCCATCACATCTTGCTTTTCTTATCCTAGACAGAGTGATAAGGCATAAATTCTGCACAAGTTCTGAACTCCAACAAAGATAAACATAAAATGATATAGGTGAATTTTAGCTAGGCAGTTACTGTCTGGTACTATATTAGCTACTACAGAGCTACTACAGAGTAGCTACTAGTAACCTGTTTCTCTGGTCAGTTAGAGTGGAGACACTACCAGGTTTTTATAACTTATGAAGACATAATACACAATTATAACATTACCCATAGCATAATGTCATAAAATATACATAATGCTTTGTAACACAACATAAATCCAGAAATCCAAGGATTTCTATATGGAATGTTGCTGACAAAGTTGTCTTATAATATGTCTTATAATATATTTCAGCCTCAGTTTTACAGAGAGATGTATGGGAAATATTGGAGGAGGATGCACTATTGAAATCAGAGATAGATAGATAGATAGATAGATAGATAGATAGATAGATAGATAGATAGATAGATAGATAGATCCTTTATTGTCATTTTTTTACTGTGGGCACACATTAAAAATGAAATTCTGTTGCCTGCTCTCAAAAGTGTACACATACATAACACACATATACACAGCTATACACAGAGAGAGAGACACACACACATATATACAGTATATACCGTGTTTCTCCAAAAAGACACCTGACCTTGAAAAGAAGCCCTATCACATTTTTCAGCACATGCAATAAAATTAAGCCCCACCTATAAAATTAGCCCTAATTAAGACCCTGCCCACCCTGGGACGAGGCATACAGTAAAAAATAAGTTAGGGTAGGGATGGGGGTGAAGCTGCCCTTCTTACCAGGCCTCGCACACCCCAACACCTGCCTCGCCTTCTTCTGTGGCTGCTTCTTCTGCGGGTGCTTGCCACCACTTGCACATATTGCCGCAGCCTCCATTTTGCCTCCAGGTGCTTTCCAGAAAGTTTCTCTGCAGCTGATAATAGAGCTTTGGGGCGATACGTGCAGGTTGCAGCAAGCAGCCACAGAAGAAGAAGACACGCATGCCACCCCGACCTCCGTTTTGCATTCAGATGCCTTCCAGAAAGCACTCTGCAGTTCTGTTATCAGCTGCAGAGGACTTTCCAGAAGATATCTGCAACTGATAACAGAGCTCCAAAACTCCCAAAGCTCTATTATTGGCTGCAGAGAGACTTTCCGTTTTGTCTTCAGATGCCTTCTGGAAAGCTCTGGGACAATCCAATCCGAAAAGAGCAACCCATGTGCCCAACACGCCTTGCCTGGCCACAGGGCTACTTCTTTTGCAGCCAAAAAGAGCGAGTGATGCGACCTGCGTACCTTGCCTGGCCACAAGACTGCTTCTTTTGCAGCTGCATTGCTCTCTCTTTTTGGCTGCAAAAGAAGCAGCCCCATGGCCAGATAAGGCTCATTGGGACAGTGGTGGAATTCAATTTCTTTTACTACCGGTTCTGTGGGCATGGCTTGGTGGTCCTGTGATGGTGGTTGTGGCCAACTTAATGTCACTAATGCTGAAGGGCATGTCACCTCACCTCTTGTGACCAAAGGAATGCTGCAACAGTCATAAGTGTGAAAAAGTCATAAGTCACTTTTTTCAGTGCTGTTGTAACTTTGAATGGTCACTAAATGAACTGTTGTAAGTCAAGGATTACCTGTACAAAAATACAAAAAACTTCTTTGCTTGCAAAAAGCTGCCCTAAATACCACATTAGATTAGAAATACCTGCAAACTGGAGTTACAAATCAGGCAGAGTGCCAGAGCACCTTGAGGAATTAAAATAATTAAAATGCAATGATAACTATCAACAGCCAACTCTTGGTCATAAAGTGAAACCCTTTAGCAGAGAGGTCTCTAGAAAGAGCACACCTAGGAGAAACAATTCTTGGATCCATTTGCACCACTTAAAGATACCAGCTGGTGTCACTCACCTCATAAGATATCCTAAGGAAAATCATCCAGGTTTAAAGAAAGATCATATGCTCCCCAGAAAGGCAGTAAAAAAATTAGTGCCAAGCTTGCATCCTGCCTCTTGGAAGTACACCTCAAAGGGACAGTGCCAAGAACCACTAAAGCAGTGAAGGAGGACCCCTTCCCCAGATAGAAAAAGAAATCACGAGGAAGGCAAAATTCAAACACAATACAAATAATTAAATCACAACAGTTTAAATCCTTTCAAAACTACAACACAGGCTCATTGCCAGAGCTCACACCTCAGGCAAGCTGAAGTGTAAACATTTGAGATAAGCCTAATTACAAAGAAAGCAATTAACACTACAATGAAGCAAAGGAATAAACACAGTAGCTGTTGCTTGTTAAACCAATTACTAGAACAAATAGACACCACAACTAGACAGATTTCTGAAGCTGACTCTTTTCAGGAACAGAGATTAACCTTTTTCCTTCCAAACAAAGATGAATAGGGTAAATTATCCCATCAAATAAACACAGGATTAAACATCACCAAGCTCAGAATTAAACTTTACCAAAGTTACAATGTAATAAGGGGAGAGGCAGTTTTTATAAGCAGGGTAATAAAGATTAGGCTAGAAACAACTGCCTTCCTTACAGAATTAACCCTGTAAAGTGGGGGGGAAAAACAAAAGGAGATTTCTTCTAACAACCGGTTCTCCGAACTGCTTAGAAAATTTACTGCTGGTTCTAGCAAACCTGCTAGAACCTGCTGAATTTCATCTCTGGAAAAATGGTCACTTTTTTCAGTGCCATTGTAGCTTTGAATGGTGACTAAGCAAATGGTTGTAAGTCAAGGACTACCTCTATACAGAGCATGGGAGGCATCATTGGAAAGTTTCATAAATTGCAGGTTACTACCAAAAGGCATTCTTTTTCAACCATATTGCTGCTTAGATTTGTTGGACTGTAGTCCTAATCGACTATAGATGGAAATGAGTTACAGCTGGGAAGATGAAGCTGTAGATCAGAATTTATGGAAGGCATTGTATTAAGAAAGATTTTACAGAGATTTTCCAAACATACGTGCTGCCATCCCTACCTAAAAACCAGAGTACAATTTTTTTTCATAGACAGCAAAGGGATAAATAGCCCTCAACTTACAACCGTTCATTCAACAAACATTCAGATTTACAAAGGCACTGAAAAAGTGACTTGACTGGGCCTTGTTGTTATGACCATTGTAGTATCCCCACAGTCACATGATTAGAATTCAGGTGCTTGGTAACCAACAAGTATCTCTACATGGGGCTCCCCTTGAAGAGCACCCGGAGGCTGAAGCTGGTGCAGAGTGCAGCCGCGTGGGTGATTTTGGGGGGTTCCTCGGAGCTCCCACATTACAC
>JANHFJ010007617.1:283608-295101 GCA_032468195.1 Cerberus rynchops | reverse complement strand
AATTTTATCTTTGTTCCATTTATGCAGTGCACTATTTTCTCCCAAATTTAGTATGCATCACTGTAAAAACATGGGTTTTAAAAAAGCATTTCCCTTATCACATCTCCAACAAAATGCTCCACTAGCCAATTGTTTTCTATATAAAAGTAATGGAGTCTGATAAAGTCTAGTATTATTTTTGTTATATAAGTTGTGGTTTAAAATCCATTAACACTTTTATTAAAACATTCTCCCATTGTCTAGAGTCTAGACAATAAAAAAACCCTCTAAATCTTTATTCGTCTCATCTTGTAACATTTATTGATAACAAATATCAACTAACAAATGTTAACAGATGTTGTAGCTGTAAATATTGCCACTGAGTTACTTCTCATAATTACATCTGAAAGCACAACATATGTTAAAAATTCATCCTCATCATTTACCAATTGAGGAAAAGTCAATATCCCACTTTCATCCAATTTTTCATATCACAATCTTTTCCTCAATTTTTAATGGATTTCTTATGAAGTCAATTTGACATGAGAAAAGAATGATTTTTTACCTATTACATTCTATAGTTTTCTAACCAACATAATTTCCACAGATAATAGAGTTCTATTGTGTTTAGACCATTATGCTATAAGTTGGCCCATCCAACCAAAGGTGCTATATAGGTGTATTCCAAAGTTGCCCAAATCAGAAAAGAATTGTGGGCTTTCATGTTTAATACTTGAAAGTAGGTAAGTTTGATGTTATAACTCCAAATTCAGAAAACCAAATTCTCCCCCATTAATTGGTAATTGCATGTTCTTTTTTTTGAAAAAAAAAACCCTCATAAAACCCATATCAAAGGAGATTGCTTCCTTTTTATTAATTTTTTTATTGTTAATTTTCAGCCCAAGGAATAATATTTTCAGAAGTTTTCCATTTCAGCAGCAACTCTACACAACAAAGATCCAAGAGAAGCATTTTTGGCAGCCTAGGCCTGATTTTATTGGGGAACAGCAGCACAGAAAAGAGAAATCTTTCCCCTACTATCAGTTGACATTCAACACTTTCCATGGAGAGATAGTGTTTGAATGCTAGCACATTATATACGTAGCTTGCTGACACTCATTTTGCAGCAGTGTTTTCTGTTTCATACAGAACAAGCAAAATTTCCATATAGATGAAATGGGTTTCTATTTAAAGTGTTTAGGAGATGAGAAGGCTAAGCTGGACAGCAGAGTTAAATGCATCATCATTTGGAATCTTTGAACTCCCACCAGAGTTCAGTGCCCGTGAATTCCATTGACCACCATCTAGCACCAATTTGACACTGATTGTTAATTGATTATTGTATATAGGTAACAATAATAAAGTTTTTCAGTGCTTTGAACTTAGCAAATGTTCTCAGTTCTTTGTGCCTGACATTTATTTACTTTGTTGATTTCCATTCACTAGCTGCTGTAATAATACATTTTATTGTTGTATGTTTATACATCTTACTGCATTTATCATACAGATAGGTGAGTTTTGTGATAAATCACTTCAACTTTTTAAAAAGAAGGGCAGGATACAAATTCTGCAAGAAATAAGAAAGAATAAGTATAATTTTAAAGTGTTGGGAGGAAAAAATGCTAGGGGAAAGAGAAGGATTTTGATAGGATTAGAACTTCTCAGTGAAGTTTTCATTTGGGTCTACAACACAAATATTTTTTAAGTATTTCATAGAATCATATAGATGGCACTCTGAAGAACATCACGAATTTATCCACCCCATTTTTTGCAAAATGCAAAACCAATTACATAATTCTTGAAAGTATTGGTTCAGCCTCCAGAGATGAAGAAGGCATAATTTCTGAGGATTTATATTGAATTGTTTGTATTAATTTGCAAAATGCTTCAGAAATTATAAGAATGGAACAAAAGAGAGAAAAAAAGCAAGCCTAAATTAGTGCATCCTGAATTTAAAATGGAATTTTGCCCCTAGTACTTTAATACCTGGAGGCATATCCATGAGATGTCAGCATGATGGGTGACTCAGAAAATCAGATGCACAATAGGAGGGTTCCAAAGTCTACTTCCTTGTTTGCTCGGATGCTGGAATCCTGCATCCCACAAAGAACGCTGGAGGCTCATTGTTTCTACACAAATATGAAAGCAGTATTCTTTTGAGTGTTTTATGTTTCTGCTCTTTTGGCCCTAATCTTGTACACAGCATATTTGGTGTTGTGCATATTTTCTCCTGATTTATGCTTTTTTGTATGTGATTCTTTTTTTTAACATGCATAATTTAGGAATTTTTTTGTAACTTTATAAACTGCATTGTAAAATATTGTAAAAGGAAGATTTCACTGTGAGTATTGTTTCAGTTTTCATATAAGCTCAAATAGTATACCCTGAATATATTTAAGTAGGAATTAAGAAACGCTTTTTCTCCTATTTTGGAAGTGAAAGTGCAGAGAATTTTTTATAAATGTTGTAATATGCAAGAAGTTTGTTTGTGAGAGTTGGAAGGTGGAATTAAAGACAGGGCCAATCCTGCTTAGAAAGTGGGAATTATTAGTATTTGGAACCTGCTAAAATGGTTCCATGCTATTCTGCTGAGCAATGAACTCGGTACCTAGGGCTTCTATGGAAAAGTTAGTCCAATTATTAAGCAAGCCAAATGTCTTTAAGAACCTTCAAGTTTCTCTCAAGATGGGTGTAACCAGAATAATCACAGAAGCTTGGCACCAAGTGCTTAATAACCACTTGCTGTTATCTGAAGAGTTATATGACCAGTAGTTATTCTACAAGAAATTTATTCCTGTCAAAGAGATAGATCATCCATGTTGATATAATAACAGTTTATTTATAGCAAAAGTGCCATAGATCACTTGATACAGTATTGAGCGGTGGTGGTGGTGCAGTGGTTAGAATGTAGTACTGCAGGGCTAACTCACTGCTCACTCCAAGAGTTCAATTCTGAGCTGCTCAAACACTTCCCTGAAGACAAATCTGTATATTGCAGGAGTGGAATCCAACCAGTTTTATTACCAGTTTGGTGCACATGCATGCGCGCCAACTGTGCTGCCACACGGCTCTTAAAAGCTAATTTACACTCACTAGAGGCAGCCTGGGATGACTAGGAAGACTCCAGAAGCATGCCAAACAGCTGATCGTGCTGATTAAGGTAAGGAAAAAAAACCCAAGCTGCTATAGGGAAAGGAAAGGGCAGGGGCAGGTGGGCAATCCCAAATTCAAATTGCCACTATGGATCGAGTGATCCAGTACGACCAGTCTGCATTTCACCACTGGTATATTGCATATTGTATATTGCAAGACACAACACAACAGCTTTTCTGTTAGCCAGACTGCCTTTGGACCCCTCAAATGAATTGCTCACTTGCTTGCCTGTCCATAAAAAAAGGCAGAGATCAATCAAGGTTGTTTTAAAAAACCATTTCAGTGTGTTATATGGAAGCATACTTAACTTTTGGTAAATTTCCTGAGTTTCTGATGGACCACACTCACTTTAGTAGCTCTTTATGACTATGCAAGCTAGCTATTTTGTAAGAAACCATGACATGCTCTTAAAAGGCCAAATACATCTTGGTATGCGCTCTAGAACAACATTTCCCAACTGATGTTCTTCAGGTGTTCTTAGGTCTAAAAATTCCAAGAATTTTCAGCTAGCATTCTGAGCTACTATGAATTTTTCTTCAAGTGAACTAAAAGAGGTGGAATTGTGCTATTAGTATTACCATGGTAATCCTGGATACATATGTTTCATGGGAAGGGTGGTGGTGGAAGAATATAAATAAAATCATCTACCAAGAAATCATCAGATTACTGGAAAACAACTTTCCCATATAACCAAGATTTAGGAAAAGTTTCTACAGGAAGTGCAGATTCTTCCAGAATGATAAGTACTTAAACTGAATGGATCCTGTAAATGGGAAGGGAATCCACCCTTGAAACATTTATCTTAATGTTCTCTTCCTTTCTCCCTCCCTGAGATAAACTAGTTTAATACTCTGGTTGGTCCTCCCTCGGTTACAAAAATCTGGGCAGATTATCAGGACCGTCATCCTCGTTCTCGGGGTCCCTGCCCGGTGAGCTCTAGACAGAAACTGCCAACCAACCACCTGTTTTTGCAGCCAAACGCACGCACAGACAGCTGGTGCCTATAAGAGACTAAATTTTCCCCATCCCGGCTCCTCTTCCCGTCTGGGACTAAAGTTCTTAGCAAACGAAGAAAGAGAAACATGGATCTTCCTCCCCCTCTTCTCCTCCTTCGCGGTGGGAGCCCCACTTTCCCCCTTCTCGAAGCTCCAGGTAACTCCCTTTCCGTTTGCCCTCCGTCCCCCGCAGCCCCAGCCCCAGCCAATTGCCGGGCTGCCGCTGCGTCTCCTCGCATGGCTCACCTGCCCTGCTTGGTAATGATCATTTCCGTCTGGTGCTTGTGGAACTTGGCCCAGAGCTGGTAGTTGTTGAGGGCCACCTGGGTCTTTCCGGAGACCTGATAGCCTGGCACGGGATAGAGAGGTGCCCGCGAGAACACGTGCTGGACCGCTGTCGAGTAGCAGCCTTCTCCGGCCGGCGCGCTAGCATACAGATCCCCGGCGCTGGGATAGAGCTCGCTGGCTGACACTGAGAAGCCTGGATTCCCGGCGGGGCCAGTTGACGCTGGGATAGGCGGAGGAGGCTGAGCTCTGTAGGAAGAGCAGTTGTTCGCTGCCGGCCCCAAAAACCTGCCCGAAGAGGCCGGGTCGGTCCCCGCAAAGGCGCTTTGTACCATTGGGCCTCCATAACTCAGCCCTAAATTGCAGCTGCCTTCCTGCTGCAAAGGGGGATCGGGGTAGTAGAAGCGGTCCTGGGGGGCTCCCATTTTCAGCTCGCCCCCACTGCCCGTGTCTTTGGTCGTGGTTCCCTGGAGGTCCGGAGGCTCCTTGGCAAAGTTTTGGGTCTCTGCCCCGTTCAGCATGGTGAGGGCAGCGGCGGTCGGATTGGCAGGTCCTCCGGTGATTGAATCCAAGGCGCCCATTGAAGAAAAAGACTCACGGGACAGATTCGCGGCTCTGAAGCAGCGGCAGGTAGAGCGGGGAAAAGTGGTGGGGGAGAGGAGATCAAAACAAAAGTTTTGAGATGGAGAGGACGGTAAAGGACTAAGCCCGGAGCGCTGGAGCGCTTAGAATTTCATCAAGACTGGAAAAGGCGCATCAGCGCTCGCCTTCACACTTTCCTGGTCAATTGCACCGAGGCCAGTTAATCAATTGCACGGCTGCGTCTTCTTAAAATCCTGACTTGCTCCGCTATCATTAACGGAGTGTTTGGAGAGAGCGAAGAAACTTTCGCGACTTTGCTGCGTCAAGATCCGGTTGATAGTGGCAACGGCAGAGTCAAGATCACAGTTAGTTGCGGTGGATTTCTTCCTTAGGACTTTCCCGAAGACTCGGCGAAGCTTTTCCTGCACTAATCACTTCTTCGCTACTCCGCCAATCCATCCTCTTTGCCTCCGAAAACTGCGCTCTCGGCCTGCCCCTTATTAAAAGAAAGGCTTTTCTTCCATTGGCTGGGGAGAGTTTTTAAGTCCCGCCCCTATGGCTCTGCCTTCCCCTCCAACGGCGAGCGGCGCTATTACCTGGATGGATGTGATCGGGTCCCCTCAGAGCGCCAGTCCCCGTTTCCATCGCGAGCGGAAGAAAATTGATCTGCATCTTCCGACTAACTGGGGGATGATGCGTTTTGCTTGTTTCCACAATCCTGCTGTGAACTGCCTCTGCAGTCAAAAATAGTATAATGCAAACTGAATTGTGTTTATTTATTATATTTGTAGTTCACTTTTTTCGCTAATACACTAGAGAGGAGCAGTGATGAAATAGATATTTCTTAGTTTTGGCACCCTTAAGATTGTGGAAATCCAGAATTCCTCTGCCAGCATGGAACTTCCACCATCCTAGATGGTTTCTCTTCAGTCTCCATTTCAACCATCCACATCAAGCTTGACAGCCAATGACAGATAGAAAAATCCTTGTTATCCTTGATTGGTTTGCTTGCTGAATGAGAATTCGAATCTGAATTTTCCCTGTCCCTGCTCTGCCTAATCCCTAAACAATCCTTTCTTTCACAAAAGTTGCAACATCTCAAGAACCCAGAAAGACCTTCACACTACTCTCCTATCCAAAAGTCAGAATCCACAAACTTTCCGAGCTGCTTTCTCATTCAGTTTTATATTGTTCTAAAATTAAAGCTCTTAAGTGGGTAGAAAGAAAAGGACAACATTATATAGATAAAGGAGTGGCTTAAATATCAATACAATTATCATAAAGGAGATTCTATGGGATGCCCTCAGCTGTATGTTTCTCTCTTCCATGAAGCCTATCCAAACATTGTTTCTGAACTGTACTCTTAGTGAGATAGGAGGAAAAAGGATTAAATATGTGGATATCAATCACTTTTAATAAGTATATTTTAATTTCACATTGACATTTTACCCACTCCAATAGTTAAAATATAGCCTTCAGAATAAGAATGTAAAGGCCAAATGGATTCTCATCCTGAAACTGTTGCATACTTGTGGCATATATACTGTAAGCATATACATGCTTACTACTGATAGCATGCCATGGGCACAAGGTTGGGGATGTGGCAACAGTTCTGGCATTCAGTGCTGATTGCCTGTCTGCAAAAAAAAATCCATTACAAGGCACAACAAGCTGCAGATCAGCTTTCAGCTCATAGAATAGCCTTTTCAGGCATTTTTCCTTACCTAAAATCAAGTAATAATCAAGTAGATTGCTACCAATTATCTTTCAATTTGAAAGAAGGGGGAGGGGTTAAGACTGACCAGAAAATCCACTTGATATTTTCCACCACTTTTGAAGAAAGTCAGATCAAAGACATACTAAAAAGACTAATTTGATAATGGCTCCATTTAAAAAGAATTCAGTGTTTTAATGTGAAGATCTTTTTTTTTTAATCATCTTCTTTTGAGGATCTTGCTTTTGCACAGTTTTTAAAATAGTCAATCTAGAAGTAGTTGAAGCAATAAGTGGTGATAAGTACTTTTTAAATTAACATTGTCAGTGTCCATGACATTTTAATTTTTTTTTCAACATTCACAATTACAGAAGGTGGATTCAGGTGTTTGGGGGAAAGGGAGATGGAAAGCAACTTATTATGGCTACATTATATGTTGCCAAAGATTTGGTTAGATATGCCTCAGTGCCACATTGGAAAACTTATTTCAGATCAAGTCAATTTACGTAGCTGTAAAGAATTTCAAAATACTTCGTTTAAAATTTGGGATATACTTAGGTGAGAAGCCCTTACACTCAAAATCTCACAAAACAAGTCTAAATGAGATAATCTGAATTACTCAGTAATATCATAAAACTACTCTGTACATTTGAGATTGGTCTATAACATTGCAAAACTGATTTCCAAGCTAAATTCAGTTCAGTGAAATGAATTTTTTCTTCCATTCAATAATTCTCAGTAATAATTTCAGTATTATTAAAAAAAGAAGAAGCATGAGATTGAAGCCTGTATTAATAGCATTCAATTTCAGCAGAAATAAATGAGATTATCTAAATAACTCTTTGCTAAACTTTCTTACTGATCTCCAGGAAACCAAAGTATCCTATTGTTTCGCATGTATGTGTGTGTGCCCACCACACACACACACACACACACACACACACACACACACACAGAAGGAATGCTTTCATCTAGGATAATCTGACTTTTTGCAGCCTAAAAGAAATATATAACTTTTCTCCTTTCACTCCTGCATTAATTCTGAAAAATCCGCGTTTCCATGGAATACAGAGCTGTGTTATGTTTGTTTGTTCGTTCTAGGATGACCTTGCCCTTTGAGGAGAATGCTGGATCTATACTCAAATATATTATAGATATAGCCAGGATAAAAATTACATTTCCTTTCCTTTACAATTTTGAGGGGGACTTCATCCAAGGTTTCAGAGGGATTGAGTGGACTTGACCGAAAGCAAGGGGAAGAAAATGCCATTGCTGTTGTGTGTGTATATGTGTGTCTGACTCTGATAAACCAGTAAGAATTTTGAAACATTTTTATAGTGTAGTACCTTGTTCACATTAAAAGGGCTTACCTTTATAGATCACATTGGTAAACCAGTGAAGAGATTATCCTTGTTTTTAAATTACTTCAATAATAATTTCTCAGATGTAACAATATGCCTTTTTACTCACTTGTTATAAAGAATGCCCCCATCTTTCTTTCTGTTTAGAAAGTTATTAATGTTCCTTGAAATTTCATGTGCCCAGTTTCTTTCTGAGATCAAAGTACAATGGGGAAACATCTACACACACACACACACACACACACACACACACACACACACACACACGAGGATGATGCAGAGACCTACATATTAAGCAGAAATTGTTCAAGTGAAATATTTCCTTTTATTGCAGAAACAGATTATCTCAAGTGTTATTAAGTACCACCATTAATAAAGCTGCACCTACATATAAGGAGAGTCTGGGAGACTGCTCCATCAGTCAAGATATTCCTGCAGTTTTGTGGCCAGCAGATTTCACAATCACCTGTTTGTTTTCATCACCAATTTGTTTTGAAGGTTAGGTCAGGAAATCCTTGCAGACATCCCACAATCACCAGCAGGAAGGTCTGTCTGGACCTATGTAAACGGAGTGATGCCCCCCCTGTGAAACTGCAAATAGAGCGGACTTGATGGGCCAGGTTGTCCCCCCAGGGAAGCTGTGTATTGTCTCATCAGACAGAGTTTAGCAGCCATCTCAGACCATTCACAGCTTCAATTGTTTGGAGTTCTTTCTTCTCCCTTTAGCTCCTGAATGCAAAATCTTCCTTTCCGGTATCCTGCAACCTCTGCTATGCGCCATAAGAATCTTGCATCTGGAAAAGTAAACCAAATGTATATAGGAAACAATAAAACAACTGTTTTAGTCCCCAACCTTAAGTAGAAGTCATGTACAAAACACACACCAAACCAAAACCTCCCCTCTCCTTCCCCTCCCTCCAAACCAACTTCAAAGCAGAAATGAAATTTGAAGCATTAAATGTGGAGATAGGTGATATTTTAGGGTGCCAGAAGTACATCTTGAAGCTACAGATACTGGTTCATCTAACCTGGTGTCTTCCAAATTCACTGCATTACAACTCCCATCACTCCATAGAAATCCATGGTGGCGAGAGATAAAAGGTACTATAGTCCAATGCATCTCAAAGACACTATGCTTTATTTTATCTGGCTAGCATTTCCTATAAAACAGATGCTGCAGGATTTTAAAATGAAATCAAAACCTATTTAAATATAATAAGATGAATGTCTTGTACATAAGTGTGTGTGTATACATAAGACTCTGAAACTTACACGGGAAAAGACCCGAAAAGACCTAGACCTGCATACATACATACATACACACGTGTTCACAATCACACATTACCAATATAAAAGGTTGAAGAAAGAATATAGCAAATTAGCTTCATGAAGAAGTGGGTTTTATTTATAATGTAGCAGAATGCCAGAGTTTAGAATGTAATACAATTGTGCTTTATTGGATAGATAATGAATACATATTATTTTATTATTTATGTCCATAAGCAATTATTTTGGAAATTGCATTTAGAATTACTGATCATGTTTCTAAATAAAAGGGCATTTTAAAAATCTACCATCTGAGCTCAGTCAAAAATCATTGGATCTTTTTTTCTCTCCTCAACATCATTAATGTCAGGCATTAAAACAGTGAATAGTTGAATATAGTGTTGTCCAGTTCTAGGTATCTACTTTGAAGCACATGAAGCAAAAAAAAAAAAAAAAAAAAATTAATCTTGCACACAGGCACAAAGTAAAGGGCCTAAATTTTTTCACAAAAGGATTTTAAAATAGTAAATTAAATTTATAGTTGCTTGCTTGATCTTGCTTGAGCATTTTACTTTTTTTACACTGAAAAACGCTGGCCATGTTTATGATTAGCCAGAAATGAATAATTGCCTTGTAAGTCATAGAACAAAAAAAAAAGTTTGAATTGGGCTTAAAGAACACCTAGTCCACCATCTGCTCAGTAGAGGAATCTACTAGGCCATCCCCAAAGCTGCTCTTTCAGTTGGTTCCTGACAATGGTGAACTTACAGCCTGATCTAGGCAAACTTTTCTGTTGCTTACCAGTTCTTACCATCAGGAAATTCTTCCCCTGAGTAACTCTCTGACTCTTCTTCTTGCCATCTTTTGCATCCTGTCCTCTCTTCAGTTTTACCAGTGAGTATATTTCTTCTTTGTGGCATCCTTTTATATAGATCAATCTTGCCTCAGTCTTCTCTTTTGCAGATTAAGTTTTCCTAGTTTGTTTAACTGTTCCTCACTAGGACTTAACTTCCACACTCTCTATCACCCTTGTAGTTCTGCTCTTCACCTGCTCAGACGTCTCCATATTCCTTTTAAAGCACAGGGTTTCATATTCCAAGTCCAACGTAATTAATATTGGCATAAGTGAAACAATGCCTTTCCATGATTTTGGCATAGTGGTTCAAAACCCATGCAAAAAGGCACTCACAGTTGTCAACACAAGGCTAGCATTTAAGATAGACATAACTTTTTCTCCAATCAGAAAGAAATTGTTGCCTTTTATTTCATCTGGGAAGAAGATTCAAATCTTTTCCCATCTCACTGGGTACTTATTCTATTTTCTTTTCAGAAGGGATCTTGCTTTAGTCTGTAACAAGAAGGACACAAAATAAAGGGCATTTGATTACTCTGCAAATTAAGACTGCCAAAGTTCCATATGGTAAATGGTATTTGGTAAATCACCAAATTAGGCTGGAACTTAATGAGGAAAAAACTATTAAGGAATAGATGTTTGTGGACCAAGTGCATTTTACATCCTTACTATAAGTGTTTCTCTAATCTTAATCTGACATAATGTCCAGTTTAGATGATGATGGTTATGGTGATGGTGATGATGATTTGAGTCTTGACTTCTGATGAGTACAGGAGCAAGTAACTGAAGTTTATTTAACCAAGTCTTTATTATTGTCTTTGTCCTGAGAAAGAGGTAGAGAGAGACAAAGAGACAGAGGCAGAGAGACAGAGAGAAATAGAGAGGGAGAGAGAGGGAGAGACAGAGACAGAGACAGAGAGAAAGAGAAAAACACACACAGAGAGAGAAAGGCAGAGAGATAGAGAGAAAGAGAGAAGGGGGAAAGAGAAAAAGAGAGAGAGAGATAAAGCGAGAAGGGGAGACAGAGAAACAGAGAGAAAGAGAGGAGAGAGAAAGAGAGAGAAGGGAGAGAGAGGGAGAGAGAGAAAGAGAAGGGAGACAATGGGAGAGACAGACAGAGAGAAAGAGAGAAAGGAGAGAGAGAAAGAGAGAAGGGGAGAGAGACACAGAGAGAGACAGAGAGACAGAGAAAAAGAGAGGGAGGGAGCGGGAGAGACAGAAAGAGAGAAGGAGAGAGAAGGGAGAGGGAGAAAGAGAGAAGGGGAGAGAGACACAGAGAGAGACAGAGAGACAGAGAAAAAGAGA
>JANHFJ010007617.1:208205-223558 GCA_032468195.1 Cerberus rynchops | reverse complement strand
GTTGAATATATCCGTGAACACAGGTGCTAATTGGTCAGCACAGGATCTTAGAATACAACCTGGAATGCCATCTGGTCATATTCCATAGACAATCCTTGCTTTCTCCAAGACTGACAAGTATAGTTGTTGAGTATACTGTACATAGAGGTTTTAGATTTATAAAAATGTGTAATGTGTAGAAAAAGTAGAAGACCAAGTGCTTTTTCTCTTAAAACACTAGAATTCAGGATCATCCATTTATTATGCATTGTGAGACACTTTGCTGATGGCAAAAGGAAATAGGTCTTTATACAATGCATAATTAATTACAGTGCATAATTATCTGGAGTTTATGCCCTGAAATATAAAGATGATAGTAGCTGAAGTGTTTTTTTTAATCATATAAGTGAGATTATGTACAATCATGGAAGAATGTTTGGGCATTTCCTTATACTGTAAGTGCACTGAAGTTCTGTTGGCACATCTGGTTAACCATGTGAGAAACAGGATGCTACACTATTTAGAGTTTTGGTCAGACCATCAGGTCAAAACTGCTGAGGAATCCTTGTAACCTGGTGACTGTAATGCCGGAATCAGCTCAAGCTTAGCATTGTTTCAGATTTACTAAACTAATTTTCATGTGAAAATTAATCTTAGAACTTGTAGTTCAGATGTTGTGTGGGGAAGGAAATGAGGATAAAAATACAGGACAGCAAAAAAGAGGAAGCAAAACTTGTAGAAGAACCTCAGAAATTCAGTATGTAGGAAAGAAGAGAATGGTCATGCTTTCTCTAGACCAGTCTTTCTGGGTTGGGGAATTCTGGGAGTTGAAGTCCACACATCTGAAAGCTGCTAAGGTTGCAAAATGCTGCTCTAGCTATTTATATAACTCCTCTATAATTACAGAAGTTGAGTGTCCAGGATAATGCCTCATTGTCCTTACTGGATTAGTATGATCCATTTTGAAATGCAGTTAATTTCCAAGCAACAGCATCTCCCCCAGAACTCCTGACTGAAGCCATACACACACATACACACACACACCATATATTACATATTATAAAGTTGACTGATTATAGATTTGAAATTAATATTTACTTCTATTGCTATAGAACGCAAATTTTATTAACTGGCAAAGTGGAAGAAACAGAAAATATGAAATACCACATGATCGTGTCATTTCTCCCTCCAATATATCTTGAGTAAAATGTAGTTCTTATTATGTTTTATAGTTAAGAAGCAGTTGTGAGAGTTGTGAGCAGTTGTGAGACTCTCCAACTATGGAACTTTGGATATTCAGTGATCCCCCATCTCACTGCCTTTCTTTTCAAAGAATGAAAAGAATTTCCTTGATGATAAATCTTCTGATCTGGGATTTTGTTTCAATATGTTCCTCGGATATTTTCAGATGCTGTCAAGTAAATTGTAAAGCAGTTTTCCCCTGCTCCCCAGTTCTACTATTAAGATTCACTATGCCTAAACATGGAGGCTTCAATAAGAACGTATCCCTTGGTTTGTGGTACAGCTTTTTGCTTTCAATGTTTCTAAAGCTACAGTCCTTAAATCCTTTTAAACTCAGCTTCTGAAATAAAGTGGATAGAATTATAAGGCATTTTTGTTTTTTAAAAACTATATTTTAAAACAGTTCTCTAAGTTAAAAATCCATGTTTCCTAACATATAGCTACCACTCTAGACTTGAACTTGCTTTGCATGATTTTTCCATGCTTATAGGTACTGTAACTAAGAAAACGAATCTTTTTGCAAGGGCTATAATTTTATGAAATTTAAATAGTTAATTTTCACTATGTGACATTCTTTTTAAGTTGTTCTTGAACCTGAAGCTGGCAGTTTCCATAACGGTATCTATTCTTGCTGAGAATTCTAACTTTCCAAGTCTCTACCTCATTCATTTCATTTCCACAAACTTTTATTTATTTATTTTACAAAGTTTGAAACCAACAAGGAAGTTTGTGGGTATGCTTATTAATTTGCTAAACCTCAGAAGACCTGCTTTTGATAATGCTCTATTTTAGTTTTTAAACACTATTACCTCAGAAAACAAAAGTTGATACTGTTTCCTAACAGTATTAATGCCATTGCTTTAAATACCACAGCATCTTACAATGAGCTACATATTTTAAGAAGTGATTTTACTGGGCCATTCAGGGAGCACAGTTGGCCACAAATAAATCAAATTCATGTAGACCCAGACTTCCAAAAACCAAACCTAAAAATTCTACAACTTACTATTCTGATGTATCTGAAAGGTGCCAGGTAAGACAAACAAAAAAGACATACATATATTAATGTTACTCTCCTTAGTGTAGTGTGCAGAGGAATGCTTCCATGGAACTCTGTTTAGTAAAAAGATGCCATTTGGATTACTCACTTTGAACAAATATTCATTTAGACTTGAAGGTCTCCTCTTGTTGATCAGTTACCACTGTACAGGAAAATGGTCCTTTAAATATCACATTTTTCTAAATGAGTCATTTTTTTCTTTATACAATGACCCTCCACCTGCTGTTTCTGCTATCTGAATTTAGGTGTATGGTAACCAGAGCATGAAGTCCTTTCTAATAATTGCTTTTTTGATATAGCTATGAAAAAGTAAACTTCCCCCCTTCGGGATTTTCTGAATTTGTGCATACTTTTCGTCTCTGTATAGGTGTATTTTTTTTAAAAAAAGATGAAGGCTCCCAAAAGAGCTTTTGTTTCCATGATCAAAGTTTACTGTATTCAGAATTAAAAATGTATGCATTTATAGAGTATTTGCTGAGTCACATAAAAATAACATACAATTTTTCATGAAAAAACAATTGGAATTTTAATGAATTTTTAAAATGAAAATATGAAATATTTTTTTAATAAGAGTGAAATTATTTTAAACTTTTGTTAAGTATTTCGGCTTAATAAAAGACAGTTCAACTCTCATGACTGATTCTGCATTTAATCTGTGGTGTTATGTTGTTTTAGTAGAAGTATGTGAAGAAAATCCAGCTTTGTGCAGATATGTATTGAAAATGAAAGAAAAAAGTATTTTGACGTCCAATCATATAACTGTGTATTTACCTTCGATATTTCACAAGAATTTGACAAGTAGGTTCTCAAAGGTATATGTGAGATCTGGTATCAGTTAACTTTTCATGTTCAGCTATATTAAAATCTAGTGGTCTACCATGAACTTTAAATGGATCTTTTACCCATACAGGATTTTGTAATATGATACCTTGATTATCTGCAAATATTCAAAATATTGACATATTTTTTGTTGTTCAAAAACAACAAATATCCCAAATATCCTTACCAATCCAGCCACCACGATCAATCAAAACAGTCCATACAATCCTGAGCCACACATAAATGGAAGAAGCCATCAAAATAGCACCTGGGCCACGTAGATGACCAATTGGCATCATTAAGTGCTCCTTCTCCCATCATCTACTTGAGCATCCGAGTTCTCCAGTCAGCCAGGATGCCTACTCCCAGGGCCCTAGCTACAGAGACCTTACCACAGAGAGCTGCAATCCTATTTCTAGACTGAACTGCAGAATTGAGGATAGAAAATATGCTGCAATTCACTCTGCTTCTGCCTGGTCTTGCTGCTGCACCTTCAGGGTCTGGCTAAACATCGCTGTACCAGAAAAAGCTGATTCAGAGTCTACCTGGCATTACCAGTATCCCACTGCATCAGTCCACATTACCCCATGCTTCTTTTGCTGAGATGCCACTGTCTGCAGCCAGTTTGCTAATCCAGCCCAGCTGTCACATGCATAGGACCATGTAAAGCTATTTGTCTCTTCCTCTGCCACTGCTGCTACCATTGCCACTTCTCATGGTTGTTTCTATGGAATTTTAATATTGTAATCTTTTTCAACATAGCTGACAAATAATTTTGATTTTGCAGACCCTGGACCACATTTTAAGAAACTCTGCTTTAGATTATATCAGGTTTTTGTGTGAGTCTTGCTGATACATAATGTGGATGTTATCAGCAAGACCCTTATAAATAACATCGATGTTTAGTGCTAGTCTCATTTATTTTATAAACATTCAAGATACTATGCAATATGAAAAATTAATACTTGCTCAGATTCAGCAATTCACCTCTGGCTGTAATAACTGCAACCAAACACTTCCTGCAAAATAGAATCTGCCAGAATTTGTGTAAGAAATAAATTGGGATTTGTTTCTTAAATGAATTTTGGTATTTTACTTTAACATTCAGCTTAATAACATTTTAATATTTCCCAGCAAGAACTATTTGTTTTAGATCCTACCATATGTGATAAGTGAAATCTTTACCTCACTATTTTGAACAGGAGGAATGCACTGAAATCTGAAGCACTCTCAGAACCTGATAATACTCTGTCTTGATGCATTGATTATCATATCATGTTCCAGTTTTCTTTTACATTTTGTTTAGACAATCTGACAGCCAGTCTATATAGCCATAATGGCAGCAAATTTTAAATCTGTTTATATGTAAAAGCCCCGCCCCTTTAAATCTGTTTATATGTAAAAGCCCCGCCCCTTTAAATCTGTTTATATGTAAAAGCCCCCTTCAAATTTGGCTATGGACACCTGATATTATAACCCACAGGTGAAAATTTATGAACTGGGCTATTGTGAGCATTTACTTTTAATATTTATTAAGATCAGGGCCCAGATAAACATAAAGGCCAAAAGCAGCTGTTTAAGCGCTGTAGATAGGTTTCCTACTTGGTCAAAGTGTTTCTTAGTGAAGTGTGATTTTTTTCCCCAAGCATTATCAACAAAAACAGATGACACTTGCCAAAAAAGAACCTCAAGCCATGATTGATAAAATCTATTAGTTGGCAACTTTTATTTGAGTTATTCTGCTTCACAGAGTACAGAAAGAAAGTGACAACACAGACAGATCATCTCTCTCCCAAATATTTTACTCAAAGTGCTAAGAAAAGGTCCCCTTTGCTTCTTTATATTTGGGTTAAGCAAGCTAGAGAGAAGAGGGTTAGTTGAGTTTCTGAGAAATGAGTAATTAAAAAAAAACTTTATATTTTCAAAGTGTCCTGAATATCTTCCTGCATTTTTGGGAAACTCTTTGCAAAACTGTAAAGAGACATTCATGAAATTGAGTGAATTTAAAGAATTTTCAGAAGACCATAATCTTTTAATTAGGTGGCCAACAGTAGGGGATTTTCATTTGCACTAATTCAAACAACACCATAGCTACTCCCAATGGATGTATTCTTAAACTTGACAACTCTTTAAATTCATCAGCATGAATATTATCTTTAGGATGATTTCCCCCCTGAAAGTAAGGAAATTTGGCTTACAAATAATAGAAGTCAATATTAAATACCTAAGAAAAAATACTAGACAGAAGACAAGTTCTAATGAAAAATTATAATTGCTTACAAAGCATTTCACACAAATTCCTAATATATCTTTCCATCCTTATTTGTTGCATAAGCAGCAGTAAAAATGGCAAATGTTGGATATTCTGAACTTTTGAAAATACATTGGAATGGAGACTCTAGTCTACATTAATGTTTGTGGAAATCCTCTGATAGTTAACTTTTAAAAGAGACATCAGTAGGGAACGTAAAGAAAAATACTTTAAACATGCATTTTGAGAAAGTGAAATAAGTTATCTGATACTTACCATGCTGACCGACAATAAGAAAGTTAAGGATTAACATTGTGGCTGAATTTGCCTATTATGCCAAACCAAGATATCTTTATGATGATTTGTTGAACAAGATATAGCCTAGCTCACACATAGTACTAAGCCACAATTGGCAGGTTCATATTGCCCTTACTCAAAAGCAAACCACACTATAGTTTAATATGAGATGTAAATTTAGCATTATATTAATTTGTTAATGTCTCATAACATTAGTTTAGGAACATGAGAGCTGACCTGTTTCTTCAGAATAAAAAATATACGTATCCAGCACTCTCTTAACTGAGTGCATCATCTGAGGTTTTGGGGGAAAATTAGCAGGACATCATGACAATAGTTTCCTGTACCAAAAATTGGTATTTAACAACATCCTGCCTTTAAGACTGTTTCATTTAAATATTACAACTAACAGCCATCAATCAACCTAATAATTACCATACAGATAGTTTTAACTTCCAGCTGGCATTAGAACAGAATTGGTAATTTATTTAATATATCAGAGTAAAATACTCCAGAATGTATAACCATGGATATGTGGAAACTACTTTCTGACTAACTACATAGAATCTAACTTATTGTAAATTCCATATATGTTATGTTGGATGTATACACTGAAAAAGTATTAATTGCACCTAACACAGAAGGAATATTCTCTCAATCTTATAATAATAGCGGTGAGACTTTTCCCCCAAGGATTTAGGAAAAATGTCACTATGACAATAGATATTCATTGAGCTTGTCTAAGCAGTATATTGTCTTTGTGACAAATATAAAATTTAAACTAGGGACCTTGTGCAATACAGGTCAATTGCATAACCACCATTTTATACCAGCAGAAACAAGTGTGAAGAATCTTGGTGGAAATTATTTACATCTCCATTTCCTGGCTCTTACCCGTCCCTAACATTGCTGACTGCTCCTTGAGATCTTTAAAAAAGATTATGAAGCTTCAGAGCAAGGGGAACAATCTGAGTGCTATTTGAGCCCTTAGTAGTTTATAGACTTTTTTTTAAAAAATGAAATTATAAAAATATTCCCCTAATTCAAGGCCCACCCTCCCACCGTTCTTGGTTGGTTGGTTGGTTGGTTTTTGTTTTGTGTTTGTTTTTTTGCTTGTAATCATTCCTGTTTCTCATAAACATTGAGGTAGATTTAATGTAACAAAATGGAAGAGGTGAAAAGTTGCAGGATACATTTTCAAATGTGTACCACTTACGTGGCTCTCTTCCTATTTAAAGAAAACCAAATAGTTTTAGAAATAATGTGACTTATGCAGATGAAAATTTTCTGCTGATAATTTCAGGAGTTATGTGATAGAGCAGGAGTATCAAACTCAAGGCCCAGGTGCCAGATCTGGCCCACAGGGTACTTAAATCTGGCCCGCAGGGTCACCATGGAAACAGCAAAGGACCAGCCCGCAGTGCTTCTGCCAGGGAAAAATGGAGGTCAGGAGGGCCACATGTGACCCTCCTGAGCTGTTTTCGCTGGCAGAGGATTGCTGGAAGCTGTAGCAGCCAAAAATGGAGTTCAGGAGCCTGTTTTTGCTGGCAGAGCGCTCAGGCCACCACAAGTGTTCCTGACTTGAGTGACATTGAGCTGGCCATGCCTACCCTGGCCACACCCACCTTGGTCATGCCCACCCTGGCCCCCAAAGATTAAACACAACCCTGATGCAGCCTTCAATAAAATCAAGTTTGACATCCCTGTGATAGAGAATATCACTGCCAATGCAAGTCTCTTTGAATTGTTTCATTTGATGATGTGAACATGGGTGCAGGCCCCAGTTGCCTTCCTCAGGAGGGCTTCTTTCATTTTCTTGTAACATTTGCAGAGATTTAGGAAATCTGTTCAGCCCTTGTACTCAGCTTCAGCACACCAAGAAAAATTTAAAGTATATGGCAGCTATGACAAGCATAGCAACCTTTTTTTTTTATAAAATGTATGTGACCAAGGTAGATTTCAGTAGAAACAGGTCTATCGGGAAGGATAATTAAAGCTTCAAGGTTGATATGGGCCCCCATTAAAGGGTGGCTGGTGGTGTCAGAGAGAAAGTGGATACAACTGGACATTCTGTTATGGAAGCCTCCAGGAAAATAGATCTATAACTTCCACTTATGAGTTCTATCACACCATGCAGTACTGGATTTAAAGGAGTTTTCAATGGAGGATGAATTTTTTTCCTTGGCATCTCAGGAATCTTTATGAGCAATCATTAAAAGATTGAATATGTCCATCAATTTATTCTGTGGAAGAGATATTATAGCAGCTTCAGATATCTGAAAAGTTGCTTCTTAAAAAAGGAGCGGCGTTATTATTTTTTATTGTTCCAGAGTTAGGACCAGAAGGTTAAGACTACAAATAATTAAGTTCAGACTATGCATCCAGAAGAATTTCTGATCGTATATGGTTGATAGCCATTGAAGTTGACCAGAAAATGAAGTATTGAGTTCATCAAAAATGTCCTATCCTTTGTCAGTTATATTCCAGTGGAACCACTGCTGAGAAGGGAGTCACATTGGATGTGTTCTAGGGTCTCTTCCAACTCTATAAAAGGCGGTTTGTAAAATGGTTGTAGGTTTCATTGAGAGGCAGAAAGCATTGTGGAACTCAACTTCCCCAATCCCAAAACAAAGATCAGAAGACATGCCTCCTTGTGCATTTCTCCTGATCACAGGCACAAAAATAAGAGGAGGGAAAACCAAGGAAAAACAAAACCCTCATTTCCTATAGCTGAACACCAATTAGAATTTTTGGATATTTTCAGTATTCTATCTCCATTTTCAGCTGATGAAAAACTATTATCGCTTAATCTATCTTCTATCCTGCATTAAAGGACAATATGGATTCAGCATTTTGAAAACCTCTCTGCAGTTTGTTCTAGTCACAAGGACATAAGCATGCGTGTACACCATGTTATATATCGGTCTATAACACAACATTTTCAGAAGGTTTCATTTGGTTCTCTTTTAATTTTAGAATTCTTATCCCACCTTTGTTTTATTTTTTTTCTTTTTACAACCCTGTAGAGAATGGTTGGTCCTAAATTACTCAACTGGTCTAATGCTGGACTAGATCTTTCACTTGGTGTGCAGCTTAGTCAAATTAGAAAAAAAATCAGCTCCAACTATTGTAAGGACCAATGTGGAAATGGCCATAGCAACCATTCTGTCCTTTAGATTTCTGCAACCAACAAATAAAGAGATTTCTTCTTATATGTACAAAGTCCTTGCCAAATTACTTTTCTAAAATTTGGATCTCCAACCAAATTAGTTTGAATGTGATGTAAGTATTGGAAGCTTCTCTCCATATATATATAAATGCTGAATCCACTTAATCGTTTATATATATGTAGCTTATTTCCATTGCTAGAAAGGTATGTTCCACCTCACAGCTGTATTTCTATGGGCTCTGAAATTGAAAAAACAGGTTAGATTAAAAATACCAAAGAAAGCAGGGTACCTGAAGTTCACAGGAATTCAGCACCCTTTCTGCTGCCAGCTATTTTTTTTATGTAATTCCTGACATCTTCTTGTATGACAGTGGTTTCACAGCAGGGAAAGTTTGAAGACTTAATTCTCCTGCTGTTTAGTTTCTCCCTCAGCATGGGAAGAATTTAAATAAAGGATGGGCATTGACACATATAGAACAGAGAGTTAAAATCTGATTAAAGACAAGGGGCGGGGGAAATGTGGTAATTTGAAATCTTGACCAGACAAAGATAGGAAGGAAAAAATGTTAAGATTATTGTTGGTCTCTCTTAACCCAGTGCCTCCCCCAGATGTGCTGGATTAGTCATTCCTCCGCACCATGGACATTAGGATGATCAGAATGAAATTCAGCACAGATGGAGGTATCTGGCTGGGGGAGGTTGCTTTAAGCCTTAGAAACACTAATTCCATCTGATTTTACGTGGCCAAAAAGATGGAGCTAGAGAAATGACATTTGTAAGAAGTATCTATTCTGTTATTTACTCCTAAAATTTAAATTCTCTCTTAGTTTGGAAAAAAAAATGATTATAAGCCCCAAGGACTCATGCCTATTGCCCACTGGCAGTCTGAGACCTTGGGATAAGGCAGGCTGTAGATCTTAACACATACATTTGTTAATAGAACCTGGAGATAGAAAGACAGTTGCCTCAAGAAGAAGAAGAAGAAGAAGAATAAAATCCATGCAACTCTTCTCCCCCTCTCCATTTTTTAAAAAATAAAGCCTGATGTACAGATAGGCTGTTTCAAGGAGACCATCCTCATAATACAGAGGTACCATACATCTGGAAACAAGAGACCAATCTGTACATGACCCTTATCCTAGAGCAGTATAATAAACTATAGGTTCAGTAAGGAGAGAGAGAGAGAGAGAATGAGAGAGAGAGATGGAGGGAATGAAAGAAATACAGTGGTGTCAAATATGGGAAGATGTTTACATTTACACTGTTACCCCAATAATGTTAACATGCTGCCATTGCAAGAGAATAATGAGGCAAAATATGCAGCTACAGTTATTATATAAGAGCTATCTAAAGCAAGATGTGAAGTGGTGAAAATGTGTAAAACAGTCGCCAAAATATGGGAATGCTTTCTGGGTTTCTACCTAAGTGTGCAGTTTACAAGTCCTCCAGAACGACTCACAAGAAGCCAACACAGACAAAAAGAGGAACTTCTTTTGTGGAAAAAAAAGCTTATTATTCAGTGCAATAACATAAGAACGTCCATGCTACACTTTTGGAAGTTGGCTCTATTTCTCAGCAGCATTGCTAAAAGTGGACTTTTAATGTAAAAGACCAACACAAAGACACTTGAACCAGCAATTGGAGGCCAAGGCTTTTTACAACTGTTCAATGACCAACCCCCAAATACCCTTTGTAGTAGCATAAGAGGCAGAGAAATCTGACCCACTTGGATATCCCTGTGTAAAACAGGCACAAACAAAATCTTTGTGATTTGTTGTGCCTTCAGTGGGTTGGAGTTCATTAACCTGTTCTCCTACCCCACCCCAAAACACGCAAACTTGGGTTATTTTTTTACCCATCCTACCCTGAGATCTTTCAGAGACATCAAAACTGAACCATGTAGATAGAGTCTCACCATCACCAGAAGCAACCTCAGTTCTGAGCAATCAGATGGTGAAGGTGACTGAGCCCTGCTAAGCCTAATTCCAGCATATTTCTCATTCCTTTTCCCCACCTTTGTGGCTAATTGAAGCACTGGAGAAATATTGCAGGTCCTGCCCATAAAGAGCAGTAAGGAGAGGCAACCCACGTTAAAAACCAAGGCAAAGAAGACAAGGGAGAGGCAAAAATGTCCACACTTCAGTCTAATGGAAACTTGGAGGTATTTTAGAGAGAAAGAGCCCCTTGTGGTGCCTCCACTTTTCATGCAGCATCCAAGAAAGGTGGGGTGGATATGAGGTGGGCAATCTCTTTAAGGAAGCCAGAAGAGGAAGGATGGTGGAACAGACCTCAGATCTTACTGTTCTCCAGGTGTGAATCAATGTGTTTTATCAAAGCATCATCTGGATAACCGATGGGAAAGGCCACCTGGCAGAGAGGGCAGCTTCGGATGTCAGAGTCTACTGTTTCCATCAGCAACTAAGGGATACAGGGAAGGAATGCAAAGTAGAGAAAGATATCATAAAAGTGAACTTATTAAATCTTTATTTTGTGTCAATTACATTCATTACCAAGATTCTGAAGGGTGGATCTTTTAGACATACTCCCACAGTGGATGATGGATATACATATTAGCTATAACTTCCCAGAAATTTCAAAGCCAATGGTGAAGGATGATAAGAATTGCAATTCAGTAACACTGGTAGAGCCACAGGTTTTCAATGTAATGATTTAGCTGGTAACAGTTGAAGTTAAAAGGTAAAATGTAATCATATTTAAATAAATTTGTGGCTAAAATGAAAGGTCATAGAAAAGTGACCGCGGCCACAGGGAAAACATGTAATTAGATGTGGAAAACTCCAGAGCATATACATGTTCTGTGAACTATACTTTTTAGGATCCTCAGGCTGATCGCTGAGCATGAAACAATATAATTAAATAGCATCATCCTATATTTGACATCAACTGTTAGAATAAAACCAATAATTTAAGTGATTTTTATATGCCACCAAATGTAGCAATTATTTTAGATCAGAAGTGCTTAGATCTGGCCCGTGGGGCCGCCTTGGAAACAACTAAGGCCCACGGTACCTCTGCCAGCAAAAACAGAGCTTGGGAGGGTTGCATACAGCTCTCCTGAGCTCCATTTTCACTGGCAGAGGATTGCAAGGAGGCCATCGCAGCTGAAAATGGAACTTGGAAGCCCATTTTTGCTGGCAGAGTACTCAGGTTTGGCACAGGTATCCCCAACATGAGTTATGTCAAGCTGGCCATGCCCACGCCCACCCTTTCCCTGCAAGATCAAATATAATCCTGATGCTGCCCTCAATGAAATCGAGTTTGACACCCATCTTAGATCTTCCCTATCACTTTATAGCATGTAGTGTTCTGCTGTGTACATGAATGTATTCTGTGTTTCTATGCCTTCTATGATGGAGGCTCATTCATTTTCGCTGCACACATTTTGTGCATTGACAATAAAGGATTGAATTAAATTGAACTGAATTAACTGTAATCTGACACTACTGGTGTCACTAAAGTTATCTGCATTTCATGCATCAATGTAATATTATTCTTAACTTTATGAAATATTTACCTACACAAATTAGATTTTTTTCTGTAAAATGCAACTATTTAGCTAGCCTCTCTTTATTTTTGGGATGAGGGAGGGTATATTTTGAAAAATAAACATCCATACTATCATATGTATTTAAGAACAGTGATGGGAGTATTGTTGATCAACTTCCAAAAGTAGCTAAACCAGTCTTCCTGCAACTGATGCCATCCAGATGGGTACAATTTCCTGAATCCAAACCACATGGGTAGCTGTTCCAAGTACTGTACTCCCAAAAGAACTGGAAGTCTTCAGGTTGGGGATCAAAGCGAAAGATTTCTGTTTTTCCCTGGCAATTATTAATTGTACAAAATCTTGATTCCCCTTTCTTATTAATGGCATTCTGCGTAATAGGGCCCCCAACCTTCCCAGTCCATGGCCTGATATCATCCACTGGTCCATGGCCTGTTGGGAATTGGGCCGCGCAAACCATGCCACCACCGCTGCCAGTCGCAGAGCCAGAAAGGTTGGGGGCTGCTACTGCTGCAGAAGATGCTTCAGGCTCCCTCCCTTAACAGCCTTGATATGTAACCTCCTTAGTTTATTTTTAAACTGATCTTGTTAAAATCATCCCCATTCTTAGAAAAAATATTCTGTACAAAGTATATGAGTCCCCTTATCTGATAGTTTTCTTTTAACATTTTATAGTTTTAAGTGATCATTAGCATTTTGGGGCCACAGTTAAATTGTCTTCTACTGCCGTTGTTCTAGTTAATTCTATTTTACATAGGACTATATGTTTTTGTATGGTACTTTATTGAACAAGCCAGCATGAGAATGCAATTCAAAATAAGCAGTAAAATGAAATGTTAACCAAGATAAATATTGAACATGGGAAAATAATTAAACTATCATGAGCACATCTACAAACATGATACCAAAATATCATTTCCATCTTTGTTGAAAATAACTGGGCAACTTTAAAGTGTGAACTCTGATTAGATGTGGGGAAAATGTTGCAAACTTGTGAAAAGTCAAACATCTTCTAGAACAGGTGTCAAACTAGTGGCCCACGGGCCGGATGTGTCACTTGCAGGCCACGCCTACCCCAGCTCCATGAAGGAAATACCATCGCAAATCGTCAACATGATGGCAACGTGGCACAGCAAGTTTGACACCCATGTTCTAGAACATCATCAGGAACTACTTGGGTTGGATGTTAATTGCTAAGGTTAGGAATGTAATTTGAACAGATTTTAAAATTTTAAAGTTAAATAATCTACTTGATTCATACTATTGATCATTCCATCTTTTTCAAAATGGGGATCAATTTGAATTCAGGCATCAACGTGAATTCCTATCCAAGGTAGCCTATGTTTAGGGGATCATTGAAGCTGTACTCATAATGGGGGGAGCCTGATATGTTAGGATCGGCACAGAAATTGAAATAAAAATATAAAAGTTTAACAGGCTCACTGATGCCTTGTCAATGTATAATTAAAAGCTATCTTGGGACATCAGGTCTCACAAATTTTGTTTCTCATCCAAAAGATTTAAGTGTTTGGTCTGTAGTATTAGAATATACACCATAAACACTTTGCACTCTTAGAAAATCTTTGTAAGTAAAATATATTGGGCAATGAAAGACCATTTAGTTAACTGATTCTGAACTGAGTTCAGACTGGGGTGGGGAAAAGGCATAGAATACACATGGCATTGGATGTTGCTTACATTGATTGAGGGCCAGGACTGAGCATGCTCAGCCCTGGAGTACGATGCATCAATCCGGTGCATGGAGGTGTCGGGAATGGGAAACCCTGCACAGAAGGAGGCGCAGCGGATACCCCCTACTTCAGGGCTGGGGGGGCTTGGGAGGGCCCAGTCGTCTTCATCCGAGGACTGCTTCTCAAAGCGCAAGTGCTCTTCGAAGTTGTCTCTGGCATAAACATCGCAGTACGGACGATGCTTTGGTAAGGTGGATATTTCTGGCTGCAGCCAGAGAGAACGGTTCTGTTGATACAGAGCAGCGTCGCTCACCTCCGAGTAGCTTCGACGACCTTGGAAGCTTGCTTTGATGTGGTGACTGGAGGGCTTAGAATATCCCAGATCCATAATGTTTCTGTCAGCCCCTGGAGATCTATGTTGTGAAATCATGGCAGGTGATGAACAATTTTGGACTGGTGAGCAGCGCTGCTGGGCAGGAGATTGGCTGGGTGGTGGAGCTGGTGAACGCCGCTGGCTAACAGGAGACTGGCAAGGAGGGGGGGCTGGGGAACGACGTTGATGTGCAGGGGATTGACCAGGTGGGCCTGGGGAACGCCTTTGTAGAGCTGGAGATTGGCTTTGAGGAGCAGAAGGCCTCCCTTGTTGAGCCGGAGATGTGCACTGAGGAGCTGGAGAGCCACGTTGCTGGGCAGGAGAATGACGCTGGGAATGGGGAGAATGCCGCTGACCTGGAACAAGGGACAGAAGAACAGATGCTTCGAGAATGCATAAGGCATCCACAGCAATGACTGACCATCTTCCAAAAGATGCCTAGACAATTGATCAGCTATACAGACAGAACTCTATCTGATCTCAGGATACTTCAAACTTTAGGCAGAAAGTTCACATTATCTGTACCAGGGAAAGCTTTGGTGCTATACACTCATTACATACCAGTTGGTTCTACTTGATTTTTAATAGAAAATATGTTTTATTTAAAATACATTTATAACAAAGGATAAAGGATTTACTTTCTTGCTCATGATTGGAATTAGAATTATCATATTTATCAAAGCAGGTGGAAAGAAGTGAAATACCACCTGTCTCTGCAACATATAATATCCTTTTCTTTGCACTTTTACAAGATAGGTATTCTAAAATCCCACTAACTAAGTACCCATGCTCTTTGAATCTGGGCATATAGAAATAGTTCATTGTGTGTTATTATAAAGATAGTCAGAATATTTGTATTTTAACCATGTATCATCAATAACTAAGAACAATTTAAATGAATCTATTTCTCTCAAATATGAAACTTTCTATCACTTATACAATATAG
>JANHFJ010007617.1:174310-184396 GCA_032468195.1 Cerberus rynchops | reverse complement strand
AATAGGTTGAAACCCCTCATCTTTGTGGTCGTCCCTCAAATATTATTATTTGATATATTAATCAATATATTATTAAGAAAGTTATATAAGTATTTATGGTAATAAGAAATAAATCCCAATGATCTTACTATAAAATAAGAAAGACCTATATATTAGAAAAGGCAAACGTATTTAACAAATACAATAAATACAAGTGATTTTCAGATGTTTTAATCAACAACTCAGTAATTGAGTGCAACAATCTGAAAATGAGACCAAACTTATTTGACTAAAATAAATTTTCTGCTATTGTAGGAGAAGCAGAACCTGGGGTGGAGTTAAAATAGAGATCAGTATATAATCCCTATGTTGCCACAAATGAACTAAATTCATTTCTCTTTGAATTCTGTTGATCCTTATCTAACCCCTTAAACTGTTAATTAAGAAGGCTCAGGGATATAGGCACGAATTGGCAATAAATTAGTTTAATTTCTGAAACTTTTGCCTGTAGTCCTGTGTATTGTCTCTACTATGTTTTCCAACCAAGCATGGTTATAATTGAAGAATGTTGATGGTTGTAAATTTAACAATATAAGAAAAGGTGAACAACATCCACAGGGGCATACAGTTTTCCTTGGAATGACAAAACAATGTTACATCACAAGTTGCATTCTTCTGGGGGAAAGTAGACAAATGATGGGGGTTGTGTTGTGGTACTGCTGGTATTAGACTGATTCTTCTTGCCCTGTCTGATGTCACTGCTTGAAAAGGCTACAGCATCTTCTCTACTTCTTTCTGCTTTAGCTGTACAACATTCATTCCAATCAGGACACTAGAAAAATTAAAGCTGTCAAGTAAGATATTACAAATAAAGAACAGGAAGGTTATATTTCTTAATTTGTACCTGTGAGGTCTGCTACTAAATTTTTTATTTTTAGAAAGAATGCACCTTTATTTTATATAAGCAATGTGTTTAACTAATCCATAATAGTGGATTAAGTGAATAGGTGGAAAATATCTGAAGAACATCAGGCAGTTTTTTCAGAAAATCGGATAATGGGGATGTTAGGTTGAAAAGTTTGGATACAAAAGTCAGTAGATAAAGCTGGCTGGGAAATTCTGGGAAGGCCACATATCTTAATGTTGCCAAGACTGAAAAAGACTGATGCAGCATATGCCCATAGAGTAGGACAAGAGTTTTTGTTTGTTGTATAGTGTGGTCTAGTTTCATTGGCTTGAATATAAACATCCAGGGATGAATATTCCTCACTGACACTTCTGGGATTATAGCAGATAATAGGAAACTCCTATCTCAGTTACATCTGTTTTTTAATTACAGAGGTGAGAATAATTCAATGACATAGTCTCATACAGCAAGCATCTTTGCACATAATGTAACTAGCTTAAATAATTAGCTAAGACCATCTCTTATTAAATTCTGAAGATGGGAGGTATGGCACCAAAAAGTCACAGAAACCCCAGAAAAAATACAACCCTCAGGATTTTCCAAGGGTATTTTAAATAACTTTTAAATACAAAACAATCTGCACCATGGACATCCCCCAAAATGTTGTTCTGTTAAAAACTGCATACAGAAAATTCTTTCTAAATTACAAGTAGTCCTTAATTTATGCCCACAATTGGGACCAGAATTTCATTGCTAAGCAAGGTGGTTGTTAAGGAAGTCACACCAAATTTTACAACTTTTTCAACAAATCACTGTACTGTAGTTGTTAAGGGAAATTACAGAGTCACTAAGCAAATTCAGTTTCCCACATTGACTTTGCATGTTGGAAGCCAGCGGAAAGTGCTTTGATCCCAGAATACCTCAATCATTGTAAATACATGCTGGTTGTCAAGCGCCCAAATTTTGATCACATGACTATGGGGATACTGAGATGGTCATGGGCAGCCAGTTGTAAGTAACTTTTTTCAATGTCATTGTAACTTTGGCTGGCCACTAAACAATGGTTGCAAGCTGAGGACTACTTGTATTTGTTATTTCATAATTTCCACCAGTTTCATGTTTTGAGACTTCAACTACAGAGCTTTTATTACAAATAACATTTCAAACTGCCTTGATCTTTTTATAAAAGTGATTAAATGTCTCAAACAAGATCTCCAAGGCATTAACTAACAGTACGGGGAAATCCAGTTAGAAATACCTGAGCCCTGGTCTCCTGCAGCTGCTTCACCTCTGCCTGCAGCCTTTCACATTCAGCCTTCAACTGTTCTTCCCGGTGCTGACAATTCTGGACTTCCTGCCTTGACTTTTCAAGCTCCACTTCCAGCCTTTGGACCTCCAAGGCTTCTGCTTGTTCCAGGCTCCTTGTGCTTGGCCAGTTCATCGAACGATCCAGTACTAGGGATTGGGGTGGTGTTGTTGTAAATGAGTGAAAAAAGAGAGATATAAAGAAAGTCATTATCAAAGAGGTCAGGATGGAAGATAGACTGGCAGTGCTAAATGTTTCTCAAAATGATAAAGGACCATTATGTTGAGTTCCTCAGAACTGGAATTACAAAGAAATAAGACTTTGTACTTTTTTTAAGGACAAATAATTTGTAACAACAATACTGGGCAATAGCTTCTGAAAATAACCCCAGCAATCTTTGATAACCATTGTAAACTAGCAGAAGGATACCTCCTGGCCAGACTTAAAAATATGAAAGCGGATTTATGGTTAATCGCTAAGTCTTAGGCCAGAATTAATAACAGAACACTCAGCTTATTGGCTTCAATTACTGATCTTAAATATTCATAATGATGAAATCAGGAAGAAAAGGCAGATAATAAAGAATTATTGATATGAAGGCATGATATGTTGCAAGAAGTCTGGAGAGTTCTGGACAATAATGGCTCCCAAATTGACATGCGCCCAGCAACAGTGCTTGCTTTTCCTCTGTGAGAGCATTTTCTCCATCAGTTAGTCCATCTGGCTATGCTGGAAGCCTTCAAAACATCCCAAGAATGGTGCATCTAACCATCAAGTTAATTTCTGCATTGTCTAAGACAATGCCAAAACAGAACAATTATGGGGAATTAAAGAGAAACATATATGTGGCACTGCTAGGTGCTATAACCAAAGAAAGTGACAGATAGCAAATCCTAAAGTGGGACTATCATACCCAAATGATTTTTCAAGTTTTCTTTCCCATGTCTTTAAAAGGTGCTTCAGCTACCCTTATGATTGTATTCTCACTAAAACAGATCTCAGGCCCCAAAGCTTTATGTAGAGCTTCCACAGCCCATTGTAAACTGAAAATTCATGGGGTAGTTTATTTTTATTTGAATTTAAATTTAAATATATTTAATTTTTATCCTGGCCTTATATATGGTGGTAGACATGCCTGCAGAAAACATCTCAAAGATGAGTTACAGTCCTTGTACAGTCCTAATAAAAAATTACGGTAGCTAATTTCGTTATAGTGATTGACTATGCAATTGATAAATTCTGTTTGTAATCCAACACCTAAAAATTGAGAAGCTAAGCCTCCATTCTGATATGTCTCTAATAATATAGCTCTATCTTGTCAAGATCAACAAGTATTTCAGATATTCTCAGAGATGGACAGCTGCCCTCTATGAAAATGCAGGACCACTGGTCCAAAAAGTGAGTAGGTAATAGGTAAAACCATCCAGAAAACTGGATTGTGAAAAAATATTCACTAATTAACCGTTTTATCCTTTTCTTGTATTTCTTTTGCTGCTTCTAGGAATTCAAAACAAGTAAAGGTCAAAGGGAAGGCAATATTTTGGAAATGGACTAGTCTACAGGCACCCAAGATTCAAGGAATCATAGCACCACCTACTGGCTGACAAATATTAGTGCTATAATGTGAATAATGTCCATTTATATATGGGAAACAGATAGATTGAGCTATGCTAGGCTGACATATTAAATTCTGAATTATCAACATGCTTGCTCCATTTTTCTAAGCATTTAAAAACTTATCTATGGATCTCTTGCTGGTACAGGCCATGTTTCATCCTCACAGGAACCCAGAATAAAGAGAATTTCACATTTGATAATCAGATAGAAATCTGGTATCAAGGCCTGGATTGACATGGCCCCAACTATAATTACTGAATACAGTTGGAGAAATATTCATATAGAAGTCATGGCCTCATAACTGTGGTTTCACAATTTGTCTTCAGTTTGCAACATTTTTTCTATTTGCATATAATACCTCCATCAAATACCTAGGATGGATGAATGGATAATAAATACTTATGGACTATGGACTATGAGGCATGATGGGAGCTGTAGTTCAGCATCTTCTGGAATGTCCACAAATCCACATTTCTGATATACCAAGTTTCTTGGACTTAAAATATTTCACAAAGATTATCCTACAGTCAATCTTGTTTTAGCCTCATAAGATAGTTCTGAGATATAGTTTAAATTCAACATAGTTCTTTGGATAAACTTAGTGTAGAACTTAAAATAATCTTTTGGCAATATAGATCAATTAGAAATCCAAAATAGTTTCAGTTGATTACATGATACATTAATCATGTTTAAGTCAATTTTCATACATTCATTATATATACAATTCAGTGTATTTATTCACAAAACTGTTTGAATAATTGGCATTGCTGTACATTTTCAACTGGATATTAATACTATACTACACTGGCAGATTTCAAAGAATGTATGTTATATATTATTAACTGTGTTATATGTCTGTATATTATATTACAAATTTTTACTGGATAATACTTCCTTTTAACTATTGCTGTTTTTAATTCAGTATTTTTAATTCTTTTTTATTTTAAATATCAAGATTGTTGCACAATAAAAATGGAAGATACTAATATAAATATACGGTATATATTTTATTTATATTTATGCATAAATGAACAAATAAATGTTGATGAGTCAATGTACTATTGGATACCAAGATTTTGCAGAGTTAAGATTTCCATCAAATCTCTAGGTCCAGCCTCTTCATAGTCAGCTGACTCACAGGCTGAAAACGACTATCTGACTTCAAAAGGTATATTTGACCACATAAATCCCTTAATTTATCTGACTTCATTTTGTGCCTCTCTGAAATCTGACCACAGACCTATTTCTGATCACATCTCCTTTCATTGACCCTTTCATCTGTTTTTCATGAACTATGATTATTACCTATATTTAATGAATCTCAACTATCTGCAGTCCTTTTAACCCTGTACTGTTGGTTCTAAAATTAATTTTCCCAAATAGCAGTGCCACATTTTGGTCAATGCAGCATTCTCCAAACAAATACCTTCAGATGTGCTGCAACTACAATTCCCAATATTTCTACCCAGGATATCTAATTCTGGGATTTGTAGTTCCAAACTTTGGAGGAAATCAATTGAGTATAGTTGGTTTCAAACCTAATAGTCAATACCTTGTTCTCTGGACTAGAAATTTAAAAGAAAAAATCACCATGAGTGCCATGAAGTGATCGGAACTGAACTTCTTGATTTTGATGTTGAGAGTTGAGATTTTGGAAAGTGTTGCCATCTCTCTGCCTTAACTGCTGCTCCAGACTCCGAATGCAATTCAAATGCGTATCAACAAGTGCTCTCTGCAGAAAGACCAAGATAGAAATAGATGTTGTGATAGAAAGGATAGTTGATCCAGTAAGCAGAGAAGCCTTCAAATCCAAAGTAGCTGTCCTCCACTTTGCCTCGCCTCCAATCTAAGGCTACCCCCCCCCCACTTCTGCTCTGAAGTCTTCATTCTGAGTTCACTCTGATCCTAATCAGCTTTTTCTTCATTTTAGCTTTCTTTTTTTGTTTCAATTATTTATTAATTCATCAGAATATAAAATACAGAAATACAAAGAAAAAAATAAAAATAATGGAAAATAGGAGAAAGGAAGGGAAAGAAGAAAAGGTGTAGGGGGAAAAGGAGGAAAAAAAGAGTAAAGTATTGACTTCTGATTCTTTTTGGCACGGTAGAATAAGGTATTCTTAAACATACATCCTCAACTTTTTACTTATAATAATAATATATACTAATCATTCCTATAACAACTAATCTATTCAGCAAAACCCCAAATCAAAATTTTATTTCATTTTTTTCCCATCTCAAGCACAAAGTCTAATAGTGGTTTCCAAGTAGAAACAGTTCTTTTCTTTAATCAATTTAGCCATCTCTGCTAACTCTATCAACTTTGCATCTATTCGTTCATTGTGGGAATCAAAGTATCCTTCCATTCTCAAGCATAGAGTAATTAATATCTCTTCAATTAAAGATTTTATGTTGCACTCAGCTAAAAATCAAATCTACTCAACAATAGCATCTTAATTTAATTCAGGGCTCATATATTAAGCAAGAGTATAGCTAAAACAATAGCAGTTTCTGATAATGCTCCAACTGTATTAGGTCTTTTCAATTCATGATCTCAATTTTGCTTCCTTTTAAATTGAGATTAAATATCTCATTATTACATAATGTTTGGCTCATAGACAGTATTGCTAAAGGATTGTAAAATTCCTCCAAGGACATAGTACAATTGAATGAATAACACATGAAGACAGGTTGCAGGAATTGAATGAAAAGAAGGATTAGAGGTGATATGACAGCAGTGTTGCAATATCTAAAGACATGGCGCTGTCACAAAGAAGAAAGGGTCAAGCTATTCTCCAAAGCACCTGAAGGCAAGACAAGAAGCAAGAGAAGGAAATAAGGAGATAAACAATCTAGAACTAAGGAGAAATTCCCTGACAGAACAATTAATCAGGGAACAACTTGACTCTAGAAGTTGTGGGTGTTCTAAGAAGAGTTTTTAAGAAGAGATAAGGACAACCACTTGTCTGAAATAATTTTGGCTGAGAAGGGAGTTGGACTAGAAGACATCAGAGGTCCCTTCCAACTGTTCTGTTCTGTTCTGTTCTGTTCTGCTCTGCTCTGCCCTGCTCTCTTCTATTCTTAGTGGTAAGTAGCTGGTAGATAGGAAGGAGAACTAAGTTTCATTAAATAAACAAAAAGACATACGGAATAATTCTAGCATTTTATTCTATTTATACATGTAATAATTCTGAAAATACTAAGCTTACAGATGATAAACTCTAAACTCACTAAATTAATTGATGATCATAGATATTTATTTAGTCAAATAGCACATTTTTAAACTGGTAAGCTGCTTTGAACTGTTTAAAAATTTAAAAAATGAATGAATACCAAATAAATAAAATGTTACATATAGTTTTCTACCTTGTGTAACTAAAATAGGATTGTTTTGTTATTCTTTAACCAAATAAGGATATCCACAGAAGGTCAACAAAAAGGCCTATTACATTGTTAAATCAAGATGAAAAAAAAAGTTCATCACATTGTTAACCTATAACAGTGGTGGCAAACCTTTTACTTACCGAGTGCCGAAAAGTACGTGCTTTGCACATGCTATCCTCCATGTACGCTGCATGTGCAAGTGCACCATCTGCGCATGCATGCAGCTTTTGCATGTGCAATGCACGCACGCTGTGCGCAGGCACTCACACACACATGAGCAATCGTGTGTGCATGTGCAGGAGAGCAACAAAGACCAGCTGGATTTCCTGCTGCAATCACGCACATGCACAGCGGACACCTGAAGACCAGCTGGGTCTCTGAAATCCTGCGTGTGTGCATGTGCAATCACACGGGCATGTTCTACTGGAGGTAAGTTGGCCGACAGCTTGTGTGCCCAGCAAGATAGCTCTGCGGGCCACCTGTGGCACCCATGCCATAGGTTCGCCATCACGGACCTATAACCTAAAAATGTTTATAAATAATTGTTTCCTAATCAACCCGGATTTATTCTTAAAAGAAACCTATACAATTAAATTATAGGTGTGTTATATGTTGTTAATGTGTTATGCAAAACACATTAATAGCTGCCAGCAGTTCAGCAAGTCAATTCTCACCAGCTCAAGTTTGACTCAGTGTTCCATTCTTCCGAGGTTGGTAAAATGAGGACCCAGATTGTTGGGGGCAATATGCTGACTCTGTAAACCACTTAGAGAGGGCTGTAAAGCACTGTGAAGTAGTAAATAAGTTTAAGTGCTATTGCTATATGCTTTGCTCTGCCTAGATATCTTCCCACATCTGGTGAATTCAAATGTATACATGATTTCTCCAAACATTATTGGAAATAAAATAGAAATTATCTGCAGGTTACAATAGCAGTTGGAATTGGGATTGTCATTGCTAAGTAATGCAGTTATAAAGCATTACATCATTCCTTCTTTCCTCTACAATCACATGGAGCACTGAACATTTTGGCTGAACACTTTGTATTTTTGATCAGTGGCATCTGCAGGGTCAAATAGAGCAACAGAATAACGAAAGGAATGATACAAACCGATCCTATTTTGTACAAGTACTGTGATATTGCATACGCATTTAGAAGAGTTAGAGCTTGTGTCACACTGCTCCTTTCATCATTCTAAGAAAAGCAACAAACTCATATTTCTGATTTAAGTCAGGGCAACATTTTTCTTTGTCATTGCTGAATAGAAAAACTGCAAATAGAATTGCTATTCTTCCTTAATTTGTATTCCTGTTTGAATGTTTCCAATTCATGTTAATTAATTGATATGTATATGTCAAGGAAACATTTATGTATATAAAATATTAGGCAAAGCCTAGAAAAGAGATTTAGGTATAGAAACCTGAAATATTAGAATTTTTATTATTTTATGCCTTTTTTATATGTAACTCAAGGAAGTGAACATACCTAATACTCCTGCCTCCTATTTTCCCTACAATAACAACTCTGAGGTGAGTTGGGCTGAGAGAGAATGATGGGTCCAAAGTCATCCAGCTAGCTTTCGTGCCTGAGGGTGGGCTAGGACTCAGTGTCCTGTGTCTAGTCAGCACCTTTATTACTACACCAAACTTTAAAGATAACAATAAAAAATAAAGTATTTTAATTTTATTGTTACTTCAGTTTAGGATGAATAACACATATTATTTAGATCTCAAAGGAAGTTTACCGAGCTAGTGCTAGATATTCAGCCTGTAAAGTAATATCATTTCTTCCTGATATTAAAAGTACTATTCCTTATAGTACTATTCTCCCATAAAACTGTATTATACTACTTATTGTTATCATGCTGAAGGAGTGTAATCAAATCATTATGTACAGCCATTTCTGGTGACAATGCCCATGCAGTTATACAGTTATTTGGGTTGGAAGATTACCAAATAAAATGGAAAAATTATATAATATGTTTAATAATTCATTTGCTTTGCTTTGATTAATTTTTCATATTTTCTATGAAGTATAAAATGGTATAACAGAAGAAATTAATTCAATGTTGTTATGAGCTGCCAATTTTACTACAAGAAAACAATGCAAAGCTTAACTACATCAATGGAGTTTAAAATGGGGGAATTAGCAAAGGATGTAAATTTATACAGTAGCCAATAGTCTTGAAGAACCTTTTAATTAAATATTCACATTGAGTGTTCTTTTGTATAAACAAAGTAATTCCAAAGTCATTACATCTATTCATAAAATATGTTTTAGAAATAATGAATATAGATGTTTACTTATGTTTCTCTTTCCTTAAATTCGGTGTGTGTGTGCGTGCACACACACATACCTAATATAGTGTAGTTTTTCACAGCTGGCATCAATGAAGCAGTATTGAGCCTCATTCTCTGGCTAGAATAGAAAAGCCATCAAGGTCCATTAACATGCTAAAAGAAAATCAGGACTGGTGCTCAAAAAAGAAATCAATCAGAAACCAGCTTTCTTGGACTCCTATGATATGGACCATGGATCAGCTTGCCAAGTTTAAATATAAGAGCCCAGTCAGCTCATTTCAGCTGCCCGTGAATTGTCCAGAGAGGTACACTGCAAAGCAACTCACTCTGCCTTTTTAAAAAATATATGTTTTATTGTATTTTTCCTTTAGCAACCGACTTTTTTTGTGGACAGTGTAATGACTGTTTTAATGTATTTTTTACACAATGCTAACAACAATAATACAGTTACATATACAGAGTTATCTTCCAACTTCTAATCTTAATATGCTCATAGTTATAATACATTCTTTTACGTATCAATATATATTGTACTATTTCCCAATTTATACTTATTTCTTTATTTTTCCTGTTTGTTGGGGTTCTTCTATAT
>JANHFJ010007617.1:153680-167662 GCA_032468195.1 Cerberus rynchops | reverse complement strand
TTCTTTCTTTCTTTCTTTCTTTCTTTCTTTCTTTCTTTCTTTCTTTCTTTCTTTCTTTCTTTCTTTCTTTCTGTTTTCCTTTCTTTCCTTTCTTATTACAGTCATGTACAATGAATCATTGCATCTCAGGCCTTCTGCAATAAAAATTGTGAGCCAAGGAGTGCCTGGAAGCTCCTGCCAAGTCTGGCCAAAAACTGAATTTAGGGCGAAGTGTCTGGGTTTATTGCCTAACCTGGGTGTGAAGTTTGACACAGAGCACTGAAAATTAACCACTGGAATCTTTGCTTCATCCTTCTCTTCTAGTGTCAACGGAACTGAAAATGTTTTAAGAGAAGGAATGCAGATGGTCCATTACTAAATTAAGAATGGCACTGGAATAAGATGTCAGTTATACAAAAAATACACAATTCCAAATTATTGAAGAACAACAGAAGGGTATGGTACCTTCACTCCCACCTCCATTCTTCTGTCTCTTTTTCTCCTACCCACCCCAACAACATTTAATCTTTAGTTAATTGCTGCTAGTCCTTCCATGGGAAACGTCTGCATACAAACCAACGTCTGCATACAAACCAACTAAGATACTAAAGTCTAATTCTTGTATCCATACCTGCATTAATCCTTCCTTCTTTTACAAGGAACAAAATTTACAAGAGGTTGATTTGGGATTGGAATATTTGGAGCAGGGGAGCTGCCTCCACCTAGCCAAATTACTGAGTCTATTTAGAGTTAGACATTGTTTTCTTCATCACAACCATAAGCCTGAAAGCATGTTTTAAGGAGTGGAACTGAAAATAGGAGATACAGAATTTTTACAGAATTTAGATCTTAATCTGAAAATCAAATTCTGTACTTCCTGTGCAGACAGAACCCTGGAATCTGAGATCCAGATGTACCACTGGTTTCACGTAGTTGAAGGTGTAATTTCAGATGTGAAACTATCTCTTTCTATGTCTTTGTTATTATTAATTACAGTACTTACTCACTGTGCTTTCTGAAATTGAAACTGTACAGGACCCTTCTTCCAAATGTGTGGAGATTAAAATTCCAGAACACAACAGAGAATTGCACATCAAAATGAACATATCTATTAAATTATCCTTAATGAAAATGGAGAGAGAGTCCTTCTTCGGGCAACTGCAGCTATTGGGAATGTCATTTTCTTATTAATTTTGTATACTATCATAGTCACATACTACTAAAATCAACCAACCAAAACAAACTCTCAGCCTTGAATTATATTTCAGTTCATGAGGCAGTGGTAAAAGCCACTATGTGACACGAAAAATTTTATGAAAAGATCAGTAAGTTAAGTGCATCCATTTTTTCAAAGGTTGCTGAGACAGTCCCCTCACCTCACGCTGGAACTGATTCAACTGCTGCTGGAGGTTAGCTTTCTCGCTCTTCAGAAGAGAAGTCTCCTTGGATTCATAAGCTGGGAACATACATTCTTCTCCAAAGTCACTGATCAATGGAAACTGCAGACCAGATACAAAAAAAAAGTTATGTGTGTGTATTATATATGAGAACATTGTGTATTTATGTATTTATATCTACATACATACATACACATATTCACATTTCATTAATATTTGCTCACAATGGGAAGCAATAACATGTAAATCTTCATGTAATATTTAAATACCAGAGTTACAATGCTAAAATAAACATAGAAAAATTATTCTAAAAGTTATCTGACCGGGACAAAACATAGATTTTTTAAAAATCAAATACAGGGTAAAATATAAATACATTCAATACTTCAACTGTCTTTCCATGAAATTTCTAATTGGAGTTGATAATAATCTTGGGTCACAATATGAAAGTTATTGGTTTACGGAGGAGATTATTTATTTATTTACTTTTATATTATTTAAAATAAAAAACCAAACAAAAGGAGGGAGTTATTATATAATTAAGAAAAATGTCTGAACAGATTCACAACATGTGAGCATTGGCAGCAAAAATTCCTAGGGGAAAAAAAAATAAAATAAACTAGTTAATGCCTAGTCAGCACATTGGTCCATCTAGCAACTATCCACCCTGGGCATGTTCAAGTAGTCCACAGAGATATATTAAAAAAAGAATAAATGAATTAAAGGCTACTCTAGCCTTCTTTATTTTTGCATTCTCCAGAGGTATTAGAATATAATTTTCAAAAATTATTCTGGTTGGAAATTTCTGAAACTGCAGTCTCAGCATAGGCAGCTGGAGAAGATTGTCCTAGCATAACAGGAGCCAACACATTAGAAAGTAGGAAAGATATGCTCAGTCTCTATTGTGCGGGGTCAACGTTCTGTGGCAACAGGTAATTAATATATTCCTGCCCATGTTAGAAGCAACGTTTTCCCCCTGAATTGATATATGCTATTTTTCTGGCTGGCCTTACTTTATAGACAGCTACAACTCACCTTGATCTCATACATCTTTAGCTTCCGTTTGAGGTTAGTGTTCTCCCGTTCTAGCCCTGTCAAGCGATTCTTGATGTCATCATATGCTGTGATGAAAGCAAAGTGAGAAGCAGAACACATCTCACTGGAGAGGTCGGTGTTGGGACTGTCCAACCATTCATCATCCTGCACCAAGGCATCTTGGGTAAGGATGCTGATATCATCCTCAAACATGGAGTCCATGTTTGGAGTGAGCCTTTAGCAGGAAATATCAATGCATGGCCAAATCCAGCTGTAGGAGGTGACAAGAAACAAGAGCAATAAGGGAAATAGCAAAGTACTTTTTTTCTACCATTCCACTTCTTTTAAGCATCTTATCATTATAAGTTGAGCAAAAGATCTATGTATTTGTAAATAGATTTTTAATTGTTGAAAGCTATTCTGAGGGAAAATATCTTTTTGGAATCCAGGATAAAGTCTAACAAAGAAATTATGCAAAAATGCAGCTTAATAATGATAATATAATACCACAGGATGCCTCATAAAATCGTCATAGTTTAGTGGTACTTCAAACTAGAAAAATATGTGTAATTTTTATCTCCCATATGATAATATATTGTAATGGAAAGAAGATATATTAAAAAGGCTACTCTTTAGAAATTATATCAACATTTTTATTCATACTTTGTTTACATCTTCTGATTATAGACTATGTGCTTCTTATTGATAACTTATCATTTCTGTGTTAAAGATTTACGCTATACCAGTATCATACTCCAATACGTATTTGTGTTTCTAATCCTTCATTTATAAGTATGCTCAAGAATTGTGGTGGATTGTTCTCCCCCAGCTGGATCTACCAATTATGCTGTCTCACCCATCACATATTGCAGCAATTTAGAAGTGTCTATTATGCTTATTGATGTGTGCTTGAAAGGAAGTTAAGTACAAATTGACCCATCAGGCATAACCTTATGTCCTTCCCATCTGTTTTCAGGGAGCACAAAGTTTGTCAGAAATGCTCTTACTGCACTCTCATTCACCCCCACAGGTCTTGTGTCAGAGACTGTCTGGAGCTTAATTTACCAAGCATCCAGATCTGACTGTGTGTGTCCATTATATACTGTCCTGAATGACATCTGGAGTCTAACTCTCTAGCAAGCCACTTTATCCCCATTAGCAGACCCTTCTAAGTCACCTCTCAAATGTGAAAGAAAAATCTGCAACTCAAATGCTGCACTGGATTTCTCAGTATGAGTATTGGAAAGAAGAAAGTGTGTTAATCAAGCCCAAAACAGAAGAAATGAACAGCTTCAGACATAGGCACAGAATGTGACAACCCCACAGAGAAGGAAAAGGGGAAAGCGAACAGGAAGAATAATAATAGCAAGGCAAAAACAGGTACTGAGGAAATGTGGGTGTCCAAAATGCCACAGCAACCTGCATGCCATGGCGGGCTTTTTTTAATGGCTAATGTGGGCGTATTGAGAAAGAAATGAGACTACAAAAATCATTCATTATTTTTAAAAAGCAAAATAATTTTTTTTTACAGTTCTGAATGGCTCTTATTTTGTTCCCATATAAAGGAACAAAAATAGATAACAGATAACTATTGGCTCTTTAGGAAATAAAAAGCACAGGAAACTACTTGTATAGAGTCAATCCACTGACCTATCCAGTTCAATATTCTTCATCCAGACTAGAAAAAACATGATGGATCGGATCCACTACAGATCTCCAGATAATCTGCACTGCCCCAAACTCCTCTGATTCCCCAGTTGCAATAGCAACAATAAAAAGACCCACTTATCCTACATAAGGTACCCGGAAGAAAATTCAGAGAAAAATTAAAGTAGACATTTTCCCTGGTCAAGAAGCCTTAGAGAGGCACTTTTCTGCATCTAAATTCATTTGGTGATTATATGGTTCTAATTAAAATAAATACAAGTATTATTATTAATACTCCCACTTATTTCCCAAATTTTGGAAATATACATATAAATCTATATACACATATAGATTTCTCCTACTTTATATAAAACAATCCTATCAGATAGGTTGGCCTAAGGGAGAAGTCTTCCTCTGCCATTTTCCTAAAATTCCATGGTTTCATCTGGAACTATTCAGTATTGCCTTGTATTTATATCACTATGAGGGCTTCATTTAAGGCATGAAAATCAGTATTTCTCTTTCTAGGAACTTATCTCACACTCAGGGCCTAGCAGAAGAGTCAAAAGATAATAATTTACGCGTTTTACAGATATCAAAGCAGCTTTAATAATGAGGAAATATCAGCTATTATATACAGGCTCTAGAAATCAACCTACCTTTATAGAATAGAATAGAATTCTTTATTGGCCAAGTATGATTGGACATATGAGGAATTTGTCTCCGGTACATAAGATCTCAATGTACATACAAGCAACAAGTGATACATCATGATCATCATCATCATAAAAATACATTCGTCATAAATCATAAGATACAACACTTAGTGGCAGTCATAGGATACGAAATAAAATTATTAATATAAATCATAAGATACAAGCAAAAAAGTTATAATCGTAAGAAAATAAGGAAATAGGATGAGAAGAGTAATAGTAACACAGCCCTACTAGGTAGCTTGACAATGTTGTGGGAATTAGTTTTTTAGTAAAATGATGGCTGGGGGGGGGGAACTGTTCTTGTGTCTAATTGTTTTGGCGTGTAATGCCCCATGGCATCAACTTGAGGGAAGAAGTTGACACAGCTTATGTCCAGGATGTGAGGGGTCTATAGATATTTGCACAGCTCCATTGCTGGGTCATGCAGAATACAGGTCGTCAATGTAAGGCAGGTTGGTAGCAATTATTTTTTTCTGCAGTTCTATATACTGTGTCTGCCTTGTTTGGTTGCAGTGCCAACCCAGACAATTATAGAGGTGTAAATGACAGACTCAATAATTCCTTTGTAGAACTGTATTAACAGCTCTTTAGGCAGTCTGAGCTTTCTGAGTTGGCACAGGAAAAACATTATTTGTTGTGCTTTTCTGATTACATTTTTGATGTTAGGTGTCCATTTTAAATCTTGAGATAGTATAGAACCTAGAAACTTGAAGGTCTCTATTGTTGATACTGTGTTGTCTAGTATAGTAAGAGGTGCTAGAATAGTAGAGCTTTTCCTAAAAGTTCCTACAGTTTTTGAGTGTGTTCAGTTTAAGATTGTTCCGGCTACATCACAAGGTTAGTTGTTCAACTTCCTGTCTGTATGCAGAGTTGTCATTGTCTCAAATGAGACCAATCACTGTTGTATCATCTGCAAACTTCAGTACGTTAACAGAGGAATCCTTTCAGATGCATTGGTATAGACAGAGTAGAGAAGTGGAGAGAGCACCCAGCCCTGGGAGGTGCTTGTGCTAATGTACAGGTATCTGATGTGATTTTGCCTAACTTCATCTACTGCTTCCTGTCTGTTAGAAAGTTTATGATCCACTTGCAAGCTGAATCAGTTCAGCTAGAAGAATACTGTATCTGGAATATTTGGAATGATGGTATTGAATGTCGAGCTGAAGTCTACAAAAAGGATCCTTGCATAGGTCTTTGGAGATTCAAAATGTTGTAGGATGTAGTGCAGAGCCATACTAACAGCATCATCTGCTGAGCTATTTGCTCAGTAGGCAAATTTCAAGGGGTCTAACAGTGGATCTGTGATGATTTTCAGGTGGGCCAGCATTAACCTTTCAAATGTTTTCATAACTATGGATGTCAGAGCAACTGGTCTATAGTAATTCAGTTTTTTGATGCAGGGTTTCTTCAGCACTGGGATGACAGTGGAGCATTTGAAGCAAGAAGGAACATAATACATCTCTAGATGCAGGTGAAGATGGGAGCCAGTTGGTCAACACAAGCTTTCAAGCAAAGAGTTACTTTGTCTGGTCCTGGTGGTTTTTCAGGCTTTTGTCTTTGAAATAGACCTTGCACATCATTTTCTGGATGGGATGGGATCACTTGGAGAAGGCTTGACTGTTGGCTATATCTGAGGTGGAGATGGTGATGATAGGTGACAGTAGTTTCATCTCAAATCTACAGTAAAACACATTCAGATCATATTAGTTATTGATTCCCTTCAGCATAAAAAGGTTTGCTGTAACCAGTGATATTTTTAAAAGTTTTCCACGTATTTGTGGGTTCATTTGTTAAGAACTGATTCCTCTGCTTTTCAGAGTAGCTTCTTTTTACTGCTCTGATCTCTTGTTAATACATTTCTGGCCTGATTGTACAGCATCTCCTTTACTGTGGGCTTCCTGTTTGGCACAATGTAGCTGAGTGAGTTTAGCTGCGAACCAAGGTCTGTTATTACTATATATTTGCAGGTTACTGCTCAGCACACATTGATTTTCACAAAAAACATATGATGTTAACAGCATCTGTGAGTTCATCCAAGTCTGCAGACTATGTTCTAAACTTTGTAATCTGTGCAATCAAGGCAAGCCTGTAGCTTTAATTTTTGGCCGCCTCAGTCCAAAATGTCATTGATTTAATTGTTGGCTTTATGGTTTTAACCCTTTGTCTATAAAGAGGTACAAGGTGAATCATACAATGATCAGAGTGTCCCACAGATGCTCATGGTAAGGACCGATAAGCACCTTTGAATGTTGTGTAGCAGTGGTCTAAAGTATTCTTGCTTCTAATAAGACAGTAGACATGCTGAAAGTATCTTGGTACCTATTGACTTAAGTTAGCACTGATGAAATCTCCTAACACAATGACAAGTGAATCTGGGTATTTCTCTTCAGCCCACATAATCTGGTCAGCTAGAATTTATAATACATTGTCTATGCAAGCTTGCAGATGAATATATGTTGCAAATAGAAAGAATGATGAGAACTCTTGTGGAGAATAAAATGATTTGCAATTGATAATTAACATCTCTAAGTCCACATCACCAAATTTATTTTATTTATTTTTTAATATCACACTGGTTTTAAGTACTACTACATCTTTTTCTCTTGCATTTACATGGTAACAAATTTCTTGTCATTCACTTCTTGACCCTGAATATGGAAAGCACTGTTTTGAAAGATGTCCTATGTGTCTTTGATCTAGCTTTTCCAGTTTCAGTGGTCACAATTATAAGAGAAGACCAGACAATATGATTTTTTTCAAAATTATGTAAAAACAGCCATTCTGAGACAGCCTTTAAACCGAAACTATTTTTTCTTTTGTTCTGAGAGATTATGAATATGCTATCAGAGCTGACACATCAATAAAAGCTAACTGGATCAGTGACTGAATTTCTCTTCAAACCTGCTGGTAAGTTGATGCTCCCATCACCTTTGCAGATGGCTGCCTACCTGAGGTACACTGAAGGCCTTTTCTTTCAATATCTTGTGGACATCTTCCAATATCTGTCCTCTAAAGCAACTGCTTGCTCATTGTCACATGAGAAGAAGACAAAAGAGGCCAGAGGACGAATACGGGGCTATTTTTCATAGCCCTGCAGTTAAAGGTAAATGCATGTTATTTTAGACTTACAATGGCTGTGAATTAATGGCACACATTTGGTTTATCGCTAATAACAGCTTTAGATAGAGGACAGCAGCGGCAGGGATGTCGTTTGCAGGTAAAAAAAACAAGAAAGGTTCCTTTTAATGACTTCCCAATTTATGCTAAAATAAAAGTCCGGTCTGGTCTGTGTAGCCGGTCCTATTATAAGAATACAATTAAAGAGGAATACTAAGTAATTAGTTCAAATACCTTTCAATACCTGGCATTGTTTGTTTGCTAAATAAATAAATAATGTACAAAATTTATAGATGTTTAAATTTTTTGTGTGTCTCTGATTTCAAATCTGTAGAGTTACTTTTCAAATTGAAAAGCACATTTATCCATACTTATATTTGCCTTGGTGCATAATATATAGTATGAATGGAAGCCATTCTTGCTTAAATTTAATTAAACTTTTGTTGTGAATTATGCTCTTAATTTTCCCCTTAGTGTATAATCTCCAAGTTTAATGTACCAGTCTCATATCTTTAGTAATGTATCTCTTCTCTAATGAGCTAAATTTATCCTTCTACTTCAAACATGTATCTTAGTAAATTATATTTTGTTATATGTTTGGAATTATGCCTAGTGAGAATTGCAGTTTCATTTTATATTTGATTTCTCTGAATAGCTGTGTATTTCTGTCATACTTTTCGGGGTGGGCATCTGGGTTACATGTTTGCCACACAAGTATGTTCCTTTTATTTTATAGCATTTTCAACTTTAATTACTATACAATTTATCTATCTTGGCAATTACTGACAGAGTTGTATACCCCCTATATTTTATGCAATTTTTTTATAACTTGACAAAATTGTATACATTTATTTCATAATTTGTCCCATTGTTGTTTTCTGTTTCTTTAAAGTTTTGCAACCAATTTGTTATGTGGGAGGAAGGGTTTATTTGTTCTGTCTCCATTCATGACATAGCTGAGTAACAGTTTATATACAGGTAGTCCCATCATCTTAAAGCCATTTGTTTAGCAACAGCAGTGAAAATAAAGACTTAGATCTGATCCTTGCATTTACAACTGTTGCAGCATTCCGATGGACACATGATCAAATTTTGGGCACCTAGCAATCGGTGTGTATTTACAAGTGTTGCAGCATCCCAAAGCCATATATCATCATTTGTCACCTTTCCAGATAGTTTCTCTTTCAAGCAGAGTCAATGGGGGAAGTTGGATTTGCTTAACGCCCATTTAATGCTCTTAACTTTAATAATTTTTAGTAATTTGCTTAACAACTGAAGCAGAAAAAAATGTAAAAATTTAAAACCACCTTGCTCAGCAATGGAAACTCTGGTTCCAATTGCATCATAAGTTGAGAACTAGCCTGTATATGCTGTAATACATACTCTTGATTGTGCATGAGCATTCCAAATTCTCAACATTTTCTTAGAAGCTGTCCCTTATTTTTTTATTTTTCCAGCAATCTGTAGATACATCACTGATGGTATGTTCCAGCTTCACCAAATAGTTCTTGGTATGTCTTTGATCTGTTCATGGAATCTAAATGGATGATACCTTAGTTGCATTTTTCTTACTATAGTTGTCTCCAAAATTAAAGCAAATTTTAAAGGACAGGCTACCAGTGAGATTGTTTGAATTATTCTTTTTCTCATAAGATTTCACACTTTTTATCAAACTTTGCATGATGTTTTTTTTACATTTTTGTACTCTTTGTTGTTACTGTGCCATAAGTATCTATAAAACCCATTAGCTACATCAGCACCTTGCAATGTTAATATTCTACTAGTTGAGGATTTTATCATTTCTGTTGGCAATGACAAACAGTTTGTCCTGTAATATAGTTTAAAGTTTGGAAGGGAAAGACTTACCTCTGTCTTTTGATTCTTACAACATTTTAATTTGTCTCTAGGTTTCTTTTTTTCACTCTACGTACATTTACCAACAGCTTTTCTTTTTTTTTTCACCATCCATACAATTCATTCTTATTAATTAAAGATCAGTTGGTTGAACAGCCCATGCCTTATATTACTATTTATTGAGGTTTATTATCACAACTTTTTTTTTTAAAATAGAAGATATAGGGAAGAAGGGATGGTCCCCTTCCAGAGGGCAAAGAGATAACAGAGCTTGGAATGTCTGGTAGGCAGGAAGAGAGCAAGATTGAAATCTCCCTTATAAGTCACAGCATATACCTTGTAGTTATTGCAGTTAATTGCTTTCGTCTGGCAAGATTCTGTTTGTAGGAGAGAAACAATAATAAAGGAACTACTCAGTACTTAGAACTCTAAATGTCATTCTTGATTTTTGGCCGAGCAGGAAATGAAACCAAACCACTTGCCCAAGCCCTGCCACCAAACGTGTGTGTGTGTGTGTGTGTGTGCGCGCGCACATGTGCGCACAAGCACGCATGCGTGCAGTGGTGGAATTCAAATTTGGGCGTGGCTTGGTGGGCGTGGTTGGGAGGTTACGTGACTGGGTGGGAGGTTTCTGTAAGCAGGACAATAAATATTAGGCTAGAAACAACACCAGAATGTTTTTTTCCTGCCTTCCTTGCAGGATTAATGCTGTAAAGTGGAAAAAAACAAAAGGAGATTTCTTCTAACAACCGGTTCTCGGAACTGCTTAGAAAATTTACTACCGGTTCTAGCGAACCTGCTAGAACCTGCTGAATTTCACTTCTATGTGTGTGTGTGTTGAATATTAACCCTCCAGGTTTCAGCTCAGCTAACTTGTCTATAGCTACATTGCACAGAGCTATCTCGATTGCATTTGCAGACGGCAATAGAAGTGAGGTATTAATGGAAGGGAAAAGAGTTAATTCTAAAAACTGAAGCTGTCCAAATTAAATCAACTGGCAGTCAACAGCTATCTAGATTTGCACACCCAACCAGCTAATTCAATATGCTACAGTTTCAAGGTCATTCCAGGTAAGAAGAAAAACTGTAGCTTCAATAAACGAAATACTAGTTAAAAGTTATATTTTCTAGTATTCGCACAAATGCACGGACATGCACTATTTCCTGCTGCAGGTAAATGTCATTTTCCTTTTCTATTCAATCGTTTATTTTTTTAATTGTGCTTTGTAAAGGAATGTTGCGGTTACTATAGGGATCTGCATTTAAATACATCCAATTAAAGCAAAGCCTACATATACCTGCATGGAACATATAATTGAGAATCAAAGAGATGGGGGAGGGAAGAAATCTTTCCACCAATATCTGAAGGGTAAAAAAAAATTTTAATGGAAAAAGGACAAATTTTTAGCAAAACAATGGTTTATTTTAAACCTGGAAGAATGAAAGGACTTATTTATATCCCTATAACATGGATATTTTGTGTGTGTGTTGCATCTTTCAATATAAATAGCTTTGAACCCATTCCTCAGATTAATCTTTGGATCAGAGTAATCCTTTTACCTTAGATTTCTTTTCTCCAACATTGAAACAGAAAAAATGGCAGTCATATACAAAAATGTATCCTTAGGACAGTTGCATTTATAAATATATAAAGCAAAGTAAAATAAAAATCATGAAGTAAAAATAAAAACACCTACTCCATCTTAAGGTAACATTCCACATTAGGCCAACTGAAGTTTTTAAAATAACATGCAAGTTAAAAATGCTTCACTAGACAAGATGAAAAAAAAATGGGAGAGGAAAGGGAAACAGCTGGTGTTTAAGACATGACAACACCAGGTTAAACGCTTAGGTAGGATGTAGGAGTCTGTAGACAGGCAAATGATGGCAGAATATCATCTGTTAGAATACATAAATGCCTTGTTAGACACATCTATATAGTATGATGTATACATCATATAGAAAGAGGGGATTTTCTTATAAAGAAGCACTTTATAAGAAATCTTCTCAAAGTACTATAAACCTCCAGTAATTAACCACCTGTCTTCTTTGTATACTTCAAATAATTTACTGCATGGTACATTCAAGTTTATTTTTGATATTCTAAGTACAAGAAATTTTGCATAAGTAAATGAAAGGAAAGGAAAGTCAAGATTTGAAGCCAAAATAAAAATCCACATGATGTGATGGAAAAATCGAGAGAAAATCCAGGAATACTTCAAAATATTGTGTTCAAAGACCATTCCTTCCATTTATATATTAAATGTGGAAAATAGGCATACAAGAAATGCACATTTGACAATCCAAACCATATAGATTGGGAAGTCTAGACTGGCCAGTCTCCCCACTAAATCCACACAGCAGCCAACAGATGTTCTGAAATGACCCATTTCCCAACTGCAAAAGGTAAGCTGTAAATGATTCCTTTTCTCCATATCCAGCACATAAGTGACACAATCAAAAGGTTAACATTTGAGATTACCCTGGGACAGATGAGAGGATATGACATAAAAGACTAAGTCATAGTTTGCTCCTTTCATGAACTTCTGTCAATCCTCTTTAAACTTCACTATCTTAGAACCATAACTTGTTTCTTCCTCATCTCCTACACCAATATCAATGAAAATCAGAAGACAAATAACAGTAGAAATCTCAAATATTGGAGAAGTACACATAAAATGAAACCAGAGAGAAAACTTCGCTCCAGAAGTCAATGAGAGCTACAGTAAAGATCATTTCTGGAGAAGAAAGTTGAACTGAAAACAGCTCCACTGAGGAGAATGGAGATAACAACCCCAGGTGGGATCAAGAATTTGTGAATGGATCAGGATTCTTTTCCAGAAAAAGAGAAGACTTGCGAGCTCCCACAACTGTTCCAGAGAGTTGGTCCCCACGAGGACATCACAAAACACTGGTATCTGGCAGGATTTAGAGTTCTGGGAGACGAGGGAATGTCATCTTCATACAAACCATAGTTGGCCCAAGTATTAACATATATCTCTTTTCTAATCACTTTTGGAAATTGTTCATTAACTTCTTTCAGCTGTTAGAAATCTTGGAAATGATAGGTTCTACAGCACTGCATAAATTTCCTTTAACATTTTCAAAAATAAATCAATAAAAATTTAAGTTTTTTTTTTAAACATTCACTATTTTTTTCAATAAATAGGAAAAGAAATTGTGAGAACATTGATTTTTGAAAATTACAAACAGATTAAGGGTCCAGATGGATTTGAAATAAGACTTTGAATTTAATTAAAAAGATCTTTCCCATGGGAAAGCAGTTGTTTTGAATTGTTTAAAAATGATAGGTTTGAACTCTGAAAATTGGATACTAGAGGGAACCATAAGGATATTTGGGAAGAATTGGACCCAGGAGTTAATTTTAACAATGTTTGCTGCCTTTATGGATAGACTGACTGTGTTTAAAAGATGTTATGGAAGAGGAACAATTTTTCCTGAATAAGTCTGAGATATATCTAAAACTGGATTTAAAAATGATCGGCTACAAGAATGATATAGAAAAAGATGCTAAACTGGATATAAAAATGAACGTGGCTGATGTTTTAATAATTAAAAGGAATATGTAAATAACACACCAAAAGAACAACCTGGATAGTTTTCTACATTGGTTTTATAAAAGGGACTTGTTAAACTCTTGAAGGATTTTGTGAGAAGAGTCAAAGAAAAAAAAATCCAGTGCAACAGAGATTGTGTGGAAAAGAGGTGAAGAGGCGAGTGCAGGCGGGTTGGAATGGGTAGTGAAAGGTGTCAGGAGTGCTGTGTGACAGAAGAGTATCAGCAAGAATCAAAGAAAAGGTGTACAAAACAGTAGTGAGACCAGTTAGGCTGTATGGGTTAGAGTTAGACTAACCCAGTGGTGGCGGTGAACCTTTTACTTAACGAGTGCCAAAAAGTATGTGCTTTGCGCATGCCATCTGCACTCGCGTGCAGCTCCTCCATGTGTGTTGCATGTGCAACCGTACCACCTGCACATGCATGCAGCTTTTGCATGCACAATGCACGCATGCTGCACACATGCACTCACACACACATGCGCAATCACATATGCATGCGCAGGAGAGCTCTAAAGACCAACTGGATTTCCTGCTGCAATCGCGCACATGCACAGCAGATGCCTGAAGACCAGCTGGATCTCTGCAATCACACATATGTGCATGCACAATCGCATGTGCATGCTCAGCTGGAGGTAAGTTGGCCGACAGCTTGTGTGCCC
>JANHFJ010007617.1:100091-114067 GCA_032468195.1 Cerberus rynchops | reverse complement strand
AAAGTTCATTATTTAAAATTTAGTTTTTTTCCTGAAACTTCTCTCTTAAAATTAAGGTGCGTGTTATACGCCAGTGCATGTTATACACCGATAAATACAGTAGATACTTGTAAATATGTAGTCAAAGAAGAAACATTTTAGGATTAAAAGTGGCTGAGAAAATGTGTACTAAATTTGATGAAAAAATATTTCGGAAGTGCTAAATACAATACATCCAGCAAAGTAAATTAAACATTTAAATTATGATATTGTTTAGATTAAAACTGAAGTGAGTGAATAAAGAAGTATGCTTATTTTATGTATTTTATTTATTTTTATAATGGGATTATAATTTCTATAATCTCCCATCTCAATCCAACTGACTGGGCAGCAAACAATATTACAATAATCATAAAAACACCCAGTCTGTTACAAATTATACATATAGGAAACCAAAAATTCTACATGAAAAGTAACAGTTCAATCAGATAACCCACCCACCCCCCACCAACGCTTTCAAGATCTTATGCTCTGGCACATAGCTAGGTCTTTGGGAAATGCTAACAGCTCCAAAGGATAGGGATTACTGCAAAGAAGACAAACTCCCAAGTCCTTGCTAGCTAATATTCCTTGGTTGACGAGATCCACAGCATCTCCAAACTACTAGACCAAATCTGAAGGGTAGAATGGTCCTTTAAATTAACTCCCAAGCCACATAAGGCTTTAAACTAATACCTTGAATTGCATCTAGATGCACAGCAGCAACCATTGCAGCTCTTGTAATAGATATGTTACATTTGCCTTTCAGCTACATTTTACAGCACCTGAAATTTTTGAATGTTGGGTCCTTCAATAACTGCACAGAGCAGCATGGTAACTTTTTCCTCCTGATTATTTTGGAACCAAAACTGATTCTATAGCAGTGCATTCCCCAGATTTGAATGGGAGCAACTAGGAATGACCCAACACGACCCTAAAACGATCATGGACCTACCTGGGAAGAATAAGCTCAACAGCTGCAATTTTTGGTAGGAATATCTGGAGAGTCAAGTGTCTATCCTTTCCTTTTGTTTTTTTAAGTGTGCCTCAGTTTTAACTTTAACGTTTCCCTTTTCCTTTTATCTATAACTGTTGAATGCTGATTTATTCTAATCCTTTGTCGGATTTTAATGGGAATTTTTTGTGTCTTTTTAATGCTTTATTTTGGAGTTCAAGATCGCTTTTACTGTATGGAAGTTAACAGTGATTTCCTATCTAATGAAAGTGATCAGATTTGATTTACATTTAATTTTCATTACAAGTATTTTATAGTATTTTATAATAATTTTTAAAAGCTCAGGTCTTATTTCTTTTAACTTCTGATTATAATTTTTCTTTTCTATTCACTATTCATTGTGATATTATCTCATTTTTTTTCTGTTATGGTACATTTGATTTCCCCTTTCTTGACAGGAAATGTTTTTTTTGTGAAAGTTCAGTTATAGGAGCTTTCCTATAACTATTCCTAATATATTGCATTAAAATGCAAATGATGGAAGCCTTTGGAAAAATGCTTTTTAACGTATAAGCTCAAATTGAAAACTTAGATAAAAAGTTTGATAAAATAACCAAAAATGATACTGAGATACAAGTAATGGTAGCGAAACCAGCCCTGCAATCAGATGATTGGATCTAATTTGTTAGTTAAATATATTTGAAGGAGAAATCTGGTTTGAAAACAGGCTTGTTCAAGAAAGTTTAAAGGGGCATGAATTCTAAAGATTTGGAAATAATGCATGAATGCATTAATCAATGCATGACAGACTTTTTAAAGAAATTTCTGAATGCTCTTCATGAGTAGCCCCACAGAGTGCATCCCAGTAACCAAATGAGAGATAAAGAGGACATGAATGATTATGAGCAAAGCCCTGTACAAGAATGGGCGCAATTGATGTTTATCTCTGACATATGCAAAGGCCCTCTCAGACATAGCTGCAACCTTCTCTTCAAGCCCAAGTCCAAGAGGAGCCCCAAATTATTCACTGAATCTCTGGAGCAAAGCTTCCCTATCCATACCAAAGATGAAAGAAACTTGTTCCCAGGCAGACTATATACCCAAAGCCATTCCATCTTGCTTGGCTTGAATTGGAACCCATTGCATCGCACTCAAGCCCATAACAGACTCAATTTGGGGATGATGATGATATGGCAGTTATTTAGGAGTTATAGCAGTATGTTAAAGAATAGAATTATATATGGTTAATAGTCTTGAATTATGAATATTTTGCATGAAAATGAAGTTGAAAGTCAGTTGTTAAATGAAGCAAGCCAGGTATATGATAGAAACAAAGCATACTTAAGAATAAATGGAATATATAGCAATGGTTTAAACTGAATAATAAGGGGACTAAGACAACAATGTATGTTGTCTTTTTAGTTGTTCAACCTATTCATGTAGAAGGAATACTGGCACGAATATTAAAAAATGAATGTGGTTGGGGATAAGAATATGGGCATGTACATTTGTGAGCAGACAATGCTATTTTGTTTGTTTGAAACCTAAATTATTTTTACTGAAGCCTATATGAACAGGTTTGAAAACTAATCTGTGAAATATCATGACTGTTTGATTTTTTAAAAATACCAAGTGCACTGCAGCAAGTAGCCAAAAATTAAGATAATTTGAATTAATAAAATGTTTACTGAAAACAGAAATTGAAAATTTTTAAGATTTGCCAAAGCGGATATAAAGCTCCAGGTATGTGCTGTGTTGCAAGAAATGTTTGTCAAAAATATGAATGTAGCAACTAGTGTGAACCAATCAGGAGTAACGAAAGTTGAATGCATTTGCTATTGTGTTTATCTGTGTGAAAATCTGTCTATGATCTTTCAAATATACATTGCAATGCAAAAAAATTCTCAGAATTAGCAATCTTGGGTCTCAACGTTTACAGATGTATGCATCACTTTAGTCAGCGTGGTGCATGATGTTTCATCATAGACCAAAGATTGTTGTACAGAATTGTCAAAATTAGTAGAGTCAGAAAATGTAATATTTGTAACTCTTTAACTTACTTCTGAAGCTTCTATAGCCAGGTCCATTTCTTCATCACAGACATTTGACCAGAACTCTATACCTTGAAGAGCCACTTCATCAATATCACTTTTCATGGCTTCAATTGTGATCTTTAGATAAACAAAAACAGCATTAAACCAGTATTTTCTGCTCCACTCCTCCAATTTACAGTAATTTAAAGCACAAAAATAAAAAAGTAAAGCTTTGCCAGTTTTGACTCTAGGGGGCGATACTCATCTCTGATTCACAGCCAAAGAACAATCATTTCCGTGATCATGTAGCTGGCATAACATAGCCACATAGAACATTGTTACTTTCCCATTTCAAGTGAGACCTATTTATCTACTTGCATTTACATGCTTTTCAACTGCAAGGTTGACAGGAGCTGTGGCAAGTAGTAGAAGTTCACTCCATCATATGGTACTTGGTCTCAAACGTAAGCATTTAATCTCAAATCCCACTTGTGAATACTCACAGCAAAAAGTGCAGGACCCATATATGTTTCCATGTATTGATAATAAAGGGACATAATCTTCACCAAGTTCTGTAAGGCAGCTACTCGTACCTAAATATAAAAACAAAAGAATAACAATTTTAGGGAAAGAAGATTCAACTATCATGAATGAAATAAACCTGGTATTCAAATTACTTTAACTAAATAATACTAAATTGGTCTTCTCCAATTCAAAGAAACAGTCATTCGGCAAACTGAGACAAAGAGGCAATCCCAAGAACCAGCGAAATTTGGGGGCTGGGCAGTGGACGGATTTTATCTGCCCTCAGTGCAGAATGTACTGCCACTCTCAAATTAGCCTTTTTAGTCATACTAAATGCTGTTATAGGACCTCTTTAGAGTGCACGATATCATAGTCTCTCAAGACTTAAGGATGCCAAGAAGATCTAAATATTTTAGAGTTTATTCCTAATTTTAAAATTAAACAGATAATGAAAAATGGGGAAAGAACTACAAAGCACTGAACTCAGAAAAATAATCTTCCTATACTATTTCTGACAATATTATAGTTACAGAAGACCTATTTACTAAAAAGCAAGAGTTTCTTAAGTTTTTTTTACTAAACTAGCTTCACTCATCCCTTATGCCATCCCTTTTATTTATCGTAACTAAAGATCACCTCAAAACCCTAGCCATCCACGTAATATCGTAATACACATAATTATTTGTTTGTCCCTCTGATTATAACCAAACTAAAGATACAAAACAAATCTCTTTACTTTCATACTGTGTCACTAACTATGTCACTCCCAATCATCTTTGTTTGATCTTTTGGGATAGATATCTAGCATTAGTTTTGTTTTTATATAACTCCATATATATTGGAAGTAGCCTTATACTTTTCATCCACTGAAATCTCTGGAAGAGTTTCAGGCTTACCCTTGTATCAGGACACTGTGTCGCTTCACAGACTACTTGCATGATAAAGTGCCTTTCAGACTGGAATTTTTGAATAGAAAGAAAAATGCAGAATTAGATTCGAAAGTTACAAAGTATACTTCAAATTAAAATAAAGGTAAATGAAATATGCAATAGTCCTGCTAGAATCCTCTGGTATTCAATGATTTGATTTGGATTATATGCTATTAAATTGTTTTACACTCCTAATCATACAGAATTTCTCAATGTTCAAATTTAACACACAACTTTATTTTACCAAACATAAGCAATGTAAAAAACCCTTTTCAAATATATGATTGAGGAATATATTATTGCAATATGGTAGCATCTTCCATACAATACTCATCTCAACCACATACTTTTTCTGAAAGAGTAAAATTCTTGAGTCTACCAAAGCATTTAAAAGTTCCAGCTTGAAATAAAATTATTTTAATGCAGTAGTTTACTAGATATCACACAGTGAAAACACTGTAGTTTCAATATAAAATTGTTTGACTAAAGTAATTGCAAAGTTTAAATTACTCACTAGACAGTCAAGATACCTTATTTCATCTTTCATTCACTTGAACATTTGTTTTCATTCATATTTTAGGTCCCTTAGAAGTACAGTAAAGGTAAAGCAGAAACCAAATCCAAAAGGAATAACTGAAATTCCCTGCAACTCAAAACCATCTGATTATCCTATCACCATTTCTTTCTAGACTTTTACATTATACTGTGGTACATATATCTTCATACACTTTTATGCTGGTTCTGATTCATTTGGCAGATTCATAACACGATTTTAAAAATTATCTTACTAGACATAAACCTAGAAAAAGGCTTCTAAGTGTTTCATAAAATATTCTGTCCCTAGCTGGAACAATATAATGCAAAAACATACTTTTTCTGGTGTTTTGCATATCTTTATGAACGAATCATGTTTCAATCAAAAACAAACATTTAAGTTGTTCTCGATTTTGGTAAAACGAAATCTGAAGAAATTCTAGATTATTTTTATGGGGTAAGTAAAGTAAGGCTGATGAGCATTGCTTTCAGTATTCCACCTTCCTCTACTGTTGATCTGTTTGTTCCAGCTTCCCAGCACTTTTAGTGCCTTGCATTATTTCTATAACCATGCCTATGCCCCACCATTTCAGCCTGAAACAATCACATTGCCACACTTGGAAAAATCTGAAGCTTCCTAAGAGGCGAGGGAACACAAATGGCTCTAAGCTACACAAAATTTTGTACGCAATTCTAATTAATCCTTATACAATTAAAAACTATCATACCCTGTTCATTGGGCAAATACTATTGGTTTTATTTATAAGAACAATACAATTAGATTGAAATTAGAAAAATACTATGAAGCAAATTGAATAGGTTATGCCTGTAACATGGCAGGAATTGATATATCGTTAATAACAAGTTTCAAGTTTCAAAATAATATACATACTTGGTATAAGAAATATTACCTAAGAAGCCAACTGCTGACTATAAATTTTAAAATTTATTTAATTGCCTACACATTAAATTGATCTCCAAACAAGAGCATACAAGAGGTTATGCTGTCATAATCCTTTATGTAGTCGCAGCTGAACACTCAAAATTAAAGCATGTTTATGGGTATGTCACTTAGATTGATTTATAGTTGTTGCTTGAATAAATGTAAAAGGAGTAAGTTTTTTTTAAGAAGTTCTAAACATGTGCAAATCCAAGTCTCAGTCAAAACAGGAATGCATCAGAACTCAGTGTGGTGCATGGTTATTCATCACAGACCATGGATTTCATTGGCATCCCTTTCAACCCTTTTTTCATCATACTCCAATATGGTCATTTACCTCTTTGTCAAAGTTTGCTTTGGTGAATTCCAAAGAATTCAAGAGTGCATTTGTAGCCGCTAATTTCACATTATTACTTGGCTCTTCTTTCCTCATGCCCTGGATAATGGCAGTCAAAATTTCATTGGATTTATCCTGAAGCTGTTCTGGATCCTGAAAAATGAAGAATATTGTAAATTATGCTTGTATTCCTATGAAATGAACAAACCAGCTAACATGACAACATAGCATGTTGTCTAAATTGAGATGCCCAGATGTTTCCAAGTTAGAATGCAGGCTGTTTATCACCACAGTTCACCTTAGTCACTGAGTACTTTAAATTTCTGGAGATTTGCATTTTATTTGGACACAGAAAAATGAATTCTAGGGCTAACTTGAATTGAATCCTCTGATCCAGCTTCCAGCAAAGAGGCAGCTAAATGGAATCTACCAAAGTCCCATAGAGAGAATCTTTAAATCTGTCCCATAGGTACCTGCACAATTAATGAAAATAATTTGCATGTCAGACAGAATACGAACAATTATAGAAAAATTGGACAACAAAACTGGTGCCTTATTTTTCTTCTGCACATATTTTGTCAATAAATTTGCAAGACTTAATAATCTGCTTTGTTCCCTCAAACAATAATAGGTAGTAATTACACACAGTTTCACTCCAGGAAAACAAATATTAGGATTTTCAGTTGGCTTGAAAGATTAAGCCTCCAATGCACAATTTGGAATCAGCTATAATCATGTAAGAAAAATTAGAACATATTCAGAGACAATATTACTGTGCACTACTCTTTTACTCAATTAACAAAACACAAGAATGAGCTTTTGATTAAAATTAAGCCACAGAGAGTAGGAGATTAATAATAAGCACAAGAAGAAAAAAGAGCATAATTTGAACAGCATGTTGAAGGAAACACTTACAATATCCTGACAAATATAGCCAATGGCTTCCAATGTTGATTCTTTCATATGCTCTGTGCTATGTTGATTTGTAACATTGGCTACTAGCTGAGGAATAAGTTCAGGCCACTGACTCATAGGGATCTCTGCACAGGCGATGCCGGCAACGCACTGTGATGCTGAGCTTGGCCTGTAGGTTTCGGTACCCAAGGTTTGCAAAACCTGTGAATATAAGAAAAGGGTCATCATTAGTAGGCAATATCACAAAGCTGCATACTGTTAGCACTAAGCAATGGACTGTTTTCCTGTACTATTTTTGAAGTTGAGAAAAAATAAAGCATGTCTCCCAGCCTTTTTATTAGAGGTCAGTAAGACATATTTTTCTCAACAAACAATTTACTATTCTTGTTTGGGAACAAACAAGAATAGTAAATTGAAGAAACAGTATTCAACTGAAGATATACAGTAGACTTTTACTATTTTTATTACTGGAAAACATCCATACTGATAAAAAAGCTGGACTATAAAGAATTGTAACTGCTAAGTTTTAACATACATAATTTTTGACTTCTCTGCGAGCATTGGCATCGATTGCAAGCCATCTCTGTTGATGTTGAGTCTTTACATCAGGATCTTTAGATGTCAGAGAGTTCTTGATCTGTAAACCAGCTGCAACTCTTGCAACTTGGCTGTTTCCTGGATTTGCCAGCACTCTGGACAGTTCCACAAGGAAAGTAGGCTGGTAACGAAAAAAAGTTAAATAACCAAAACTTATTATATCTCTTTTTGATCAATGCAGAAATATACAACTATGACAATCTAGAGCAAAATATTTTTCAGTTCTGATCCAAGTAGCACATCTAATCCACATGTGACCAGGCAACACTAAATTCCATATTACTACTTACAGGTCTTTATTACAATACTCTGTCTTCTACATCCCAACCCTCAGGCCACACAAGTGAGCAAAACCCTACCCACATGTTCGGGATCCAGGCAGCAGATGAAACTGTCCAGTTCACAGAAAAAAAAAACACCCTCCATGGGACCAGTCCCTGCTAAGGCCACTACTCTATATCTCTTTTTTATAGAGTTCATTTGTATAGAATTAAATTTCATTTTAAATTGAAGGTATTCTGTACTTGTTTTCAAAAATTCAACCTTTAAAGTAATACACAATTATATGATATAAAAATAACTGATTTTTTAACTTATGGATAGCCACCAGTTCTCAAAGGAATTGAAATCCAATCGTTGCATATTAACTTAGACCATGGCAGCATACTGAATTTTTATTCAAAGAATTTTTGAATATTTGGTGGGTAGCCTTACTATGCTGGCTAGAACCTGAACCTGTTTATGATTAGCAGTAAACTAGGAAATATGTAACATTGATCTGATTGCTGGGCAAGAGGAATAAGATACTTAAATTTTTGCTCTCCTATCAAATATGGGAAATCAGAGGGCTAGAAATGATATTTCAGTACTGAAATAAACAAACTACAGGATCACTCGTCCAAAATATCTCACCAAATATATCAATATATGCCCAGAAGCAATTCCCTACAATATTAAAAGCACAAAATAAATTTTAAACCTGTTTTCTAAGCTATGATGGTCATCAAGTAAATATTAGTATCAATGGTTGTAGAAAGCTTGATGTGGTAAATAAAAAATATAGTGTTACTAAATTTGGATTTAGAGTAAATTTTATTATCTTATTAAAAGCAATTAGGAAGTATGGAAAAGAATAACATGGTTAAATAATACATAAACCATATAATTATCTTTTGATAGAAATAGAGTACAGCAAAATATAAAAGTTTCATTAAATTTGAAACACTATTTTCTGAAAGATGGATATATATAAGAAACAGAAATTTGCCAGGATTTTTCAAGCTTCTGACAAAAATAAAAGTTGTAAAGCAGGAATTTCATTGCTGTATCATGAACTATCTTTGGATGTTTTCTCAGATTTAATACATTTTCTGAGAATGTTTAACCATTTTTGTAGTTTTTCCCAACACAACACTCTTTTCCCAGCATTCATTCACAAATAAATATAACCAATCATTTATTTATTTATTTATTCATTCATTCATTCCAAAACATGTTATCACTATCAACTTCATTTCAATCAGATTACTTTCTTCATACTATCTAATAAAATTCAGATTATTGTTCTTATATCTTGTTCTTTTCTCCTCCTCTATAGCATAGCCCAAGAATAAACCTCGGACAAATAGGTAAGATACTATTTAGATCATTCTAGACCATTATCTCTTCTTTCTTCCCAAGCTGACCATTGTATTGAAATAAAAAGCATGGAAAAAAGAGAAATGGAATAGAAAAATATTTATGTGATAATTAGGTTAATCAGGGTGTATTTTAAACCTTTAGAGCACAGAGCTAGCAGATTCCATTTACTAATTTCTGCATCTTTTTCTTATCCAATCATAATGTATTTTGTAAGTCTGATTATTTTTGAACATGCATATATCTCTGGTTTAAGAGATAAAGAATGCAATTGTGAAATTTATCTCTTTCTTAAGATAAGTGACAAGCCATAAAGGGTAAGCAATTTGTCAAGATCCTAAACCTTAATTTAGCAGTCTGTTATGCAGAGAGTAAATAAGTGTTATAGCACTTTTTCAGTTTTATTTGAAAACTGTTCTGCTACCAAGGAAAAAAAAGTGAGAATTACGCCTTAACATGTCAAAGCACATTCTGAAATTAATATCTGCCAAAGAAACAGGTGAAATAAATGTTTATCTGTTCCCTATTCTTTTCTACAAATTTTATACAAGGTTATTCATCTTAAGACACAATGTAATGAAAAAATAGGATAAGCATAATATTGGAACACTTAGATAAAATAATCAATGTTTTAGTGTTTACTTTACAAAAAAAATTTCTGCACAAATTTTTATGACCAGTCTATCTCAAGATCATATATATTATCAAATAATCAAGTCGGATTCTTAATTGAGGAAGTCATTTGAACACATTCAAATATGTTTATTTTTTTAGGCCTCACAAAGTTTTTTGACCCTGCTGGACAGAAATAGGAACTGTTGTCTAGGACTTCTAGAGGCACAAGTTTGAAGAAAAAAGCAGGTATGTTGCAGTTGCTGTTAGAGCTGAACTATGGAAATTAAATTTCAAATCTGAGTTTAGCCAAAAAGCTCCCTACCTGGCCTAAGCCCATCAATTGCTCCCAATCTATTTAAATATAAAATGAAATACTCGGATGCATCTTCTTTAGAAAGGTGGAATGAATACAAATGTGATTTCTTTTTCAAAATCTGATGCTAGTCCCTTAGGAGTCTATAAATGCTTTTGCTTCTTTCTGAACAATTTGGGAATGTCTGAGAAATGTGTCTTGGGTGATAATTCATATTGTTCTATCATTTAAAATGTGAGATCTTCAAAGAGCGATATATTTCACATAGTAGAAATTGATTACATATTTGGCTACTAACATATTATCACCAATACAATTTAGTGATTTGATACAGATTCTCTGAAACAGAACTATCTAACTGTAAAAAGAACCCTGCATATCCACCAGTGAACAGTATGAATAATACTGAACCAGCTTGGTCTGATGGTTAAGTCAACTGGAGGAGAAAATGGGAGATTATGAGTTCATAGCAAGCAGACATGAAACCTTTTTGCAATGTGAGCTTGAGCCAGTCACACCCTCAGCTCAATTCACTTCAGAGTTGTTGTTGTATTGAAAATAAGAGAAAGAAGGCATGCTGTATATATCTGCTGCCTTGAAATTATTTGTAAAAATAATAAAAGGTGGGATATAAATAAATAAATATCCTATGAAAGTATTCCAGAATTTTTGTGCAGCTTTTTTAGGGAAAGAACAATCCTACTGTAGAAAAGTGCTATTAATTATTGCATTAGAATGCAAGTAATAAGCTGTTCAGTAATAAATGTACCATTGTCATTTTTTATATTTATACTTACTTATTGCAGTGTTCAAAAAGTGTACCATACCCTTTAAAAATAATTAACGTTGAGCATTAAGAAAGAGAAAATATTCTAAGTACCTGTATAAAATCTAAGCTAAGACATCAATTGCTGATAATGTATGTACTCTACCAACATTGCCAATGAAATAAAATTTAGCAAACAAGCCTCAAAAATTCTAGTCTGAAAACTTATTTCTATGTGATCAATTAAAAATCAACCACTGAAGGTGAATGCCATACAAAAAATTCATCCCCATTGTTTTGATATTATACACTATATTATATTCTATTTCTGCTTTTTAAAAAATTGTCAACAAAGGCTCACTATCATAACCAATTACTCAATTTTTATTCCTATTCTCCTTTAAGGTCTTAAAATGAATATATTTTAATTGTGATTCAGTAAATGTAAGTTACCTACATGGCTTCCTTATAAATTGTGGACTAGATTCACTGTTAAGCATTAGACTTAATACTATATTATTCTGGTACTTGTATCAATTATTGGATGAAATCTTAGTAGTTTTATTTGGCTACTAATATTGTTCTGAATCAATCCTTTCCAAAATAGGGTTGAATGAGGTATTTCACAAAAAATCTGCATTTTAGACACTGAAGCAGGTCTATTTTCAAACCAAAGAACAAATAATTGTGTAAGAATTTAAGTAGTTAGATAGATTTAGGCTGGCAACGCCTGGCTAAAAAATATTCAAATCTATTAAAAACACTACAAAAACAAGAGGAAATGGACAAAAATGGAAGAGCAGGAAAAGTATAGAAAATGGGGGACGATCCGCAGGCAGAACAGGAGAATCTTTAGGGAAGCAGAAAAAAACGAAAACTAGTAGGCCTGATTATGAGCTCAACCGCCCGTTCCAGACAACCTTCTGCCCACTCCCTTTAGCTGACTATACACGCCGGCTTCCCCACATGGCCGGTCCCGCAGGCCCAATCTAACCACCACCCCCACTTTCCCTCCATGCATGCAGCGCGGTAGGTCCAAGCTGCGCTCCCCTTCCTTTTCCCTCCCGCGGGTCAGGATCGCCTTCATCATTGGATGGCGCGACTCCCGAGAGCTTTGCCATTGGCTGCTTCATGCTTGCCTCTCCCCCCCCCCCACCTCCGAGAAAGAGCGAGAGAGAGAAGAAAAAGCCTACGGTTAGGCTGCGCCCCTCTATGGCGGCTCGGCCTGCTCTGATCTGTGTCTTTTTACATAGGGAAAATATTCCACTTTCGCAAACCCCACCCAAACTCAGCTCAACTCTTTCGTTTTCCCTTACCAGGTTCTCGATGGCTGCCTGCTCCAAGAACTTCTGAGCCGCTTCAAGCTCGGTGCAGTCTGCAGAAGAGGGGGGGAAAGGGAGGGAGGAGAGAAAAAAATGCATCTAGGAGTGGCAGTGAGGACCCTAAAGCTCAATTTCAGCCCAACAGTTTACATTCCGAATCCTCTCGCCTTTTTCCAGCAATCGCTCTTCTAAAACTCGCACCATTCTGGATATGGAGGTTTTTAACGCTTCCCGGAGTCCCTTCCCACCCCCAAGACAGAGGTCCCCCGCGTATCATGCCTCTTTCTACTCAAACTTCATTTTCCATCGATCAGTACTGCACCGAAGTGTGGGGTTCAAAAAGAGAAACGCCTCTTGGGGAACGTTGCAAGTTCAGTATAACCGTAACCTCACTCACCCACAACTAATATTTTAGTTCGTATGTGTGATGGGTTTTATTAGCGTTGTGTATCAACGATTACCACCTGGCTTCTGTAAATGCCGTACGCTAAATAAAAATAATCCACAACGAATGCCTTTTTAAATATTTCGGGGATAGATGCACTGGACATTTGTTAAAACATCAGTCAGTCTTTAGCCCCGTTGTCACAACTCTCCCAAATATCTTATAGCCAATCTCGGCCCACTGATTTTGGCCTACACTGGACCTAAGCTAATACATATAAGAGAATATCGGGCCTCAACCTCACCGCGGACGCTGCTTTCATTGACACCCTACCTTTAACCTCATGGAGGCATTGGTTTTACGCTTGACCCGACGTGAGGCCATCGCCTATTCTCCCGTCAGCTTCCGTCTCCCCATGCTCCCCAACACATCTAAGAAGCAGCTCTCGGACGGGAAGACTTAACCCCACGGTCATATGCTAAGGAATTTCCACCCCACCCTTAACCCGTATGCCACGCAAAGTACTCCCATTCCCACCCTCAAGAAGACCCTTTCTTCCCGTATCAGCCAGCGAATCCATTAACTTGTGCCCAAAGCTACTTTCTTCCATACACGTGCACCATTACCCACATCATCGGACTCTATCTACCTATTTATATTTTATGTATTTACACACACACACACACACACACACACACACACACGTGTAAAAGGGGTGTTTTATGCCCAACGCTATTTCCGAGCCAACCTAACTAGGGGATTATCTCACAAATGATAAAATCCACGCTTGTCCCTCCTTTTCCCTCCAGGCACGGGGCCCAAACCAAGCCTTTAGTGGATCCTTTATCCCCAAGGCCAGAGACTGAGTCCGACTCTTCCAACGGCCCCGAATCCTCAAGGGGAGGGTCGCTGCTGCCTCCTTTGCCCCTTCCCACACCGCCTCCCTTAAATCATTTCCTCTCTTCAAACAACGGCTAACGCCTTCCCCAGAGCCACATATATGCTCTGCCTAGATGCCTTCCCTGCCCCCAATCTCCTCCCGATCTTGGAGAGGAGATGCTTTCAGCACTACCCGTTCCTCCCTTTGCAGCACATCTAGAAAAAAAAGGGGGGGGGGACTGTAGGGATTCCTTTCTCCTGTACCAGGGGAACCG
>JANHFJ010007617.1:89118-99387 GCA_032468195.1 Cerberus rynchops | reverse complement strand
GGCTGTTGCCATATTTTGAAGTAACAATATCCTATCACTGAGAAATCATAGAAATTATGTCTCCTCAAGAAATCCCTATACTTCAATATAACCTTAACCTTTTTCTCAATCCCTTCAGCTTTGGCAAAACTAAGTAGCTAAACAGCAACTTTCTTAATCATGTTTTGTTTGATTATGTGTGTGTTGAACAAGAGAGATTAAGGATATCATCTTCAATACAGCAAAAGTAAAAACATCAATCTGTAAAGATTGTATTAAACTGTGTACATGCTCTATCTAAAAAGGTAAGGGATTTTATACTACTTGTTTCATAAAGTGTTACAGTATAATTATATATACCACTGAACAGCAGCAGAAACTGAGATTCATTTCCTGTAGAATAACTGCAAAACTCTCAGCAATTACTGTAGTAATGATTCAGAATAGATACAGAACACCGACCTGAAAGATAGCTGGTCTAAACTTAAATCTAAGATGCTTTTTCAGCCACATTTTTGTATTAGTTACATTTAAAAAAAAAAAGAAGGGAGGGTTAAGGGCTATTGTCATGCTAAGTTGCCTTTAAATCAATGGCACATGACAGCTACAATTTAACTTAAGTACCATTTATTTCAATAAGATCTAAATATAATTAAAGATTAGGTCTGAATCCAACCTAAATATCTCTCATACATAAGCTCCCCTGTATTGAACATCGATTGCATAAAATAAATTCACAAGGATCTCCCTCCCCACCCACGTAATTAAAAAAATTATAGGTAATAATAAATTTTGGATTTTTATAGTAACAAGTTCTACTGCAATAAATGTAAGCTGTACAAAAGCAGTCCAATTGTAATGGGGCTGTGTAGGAAATGGCCCAGCAAGTCAAATGTGTTAATGCTGAGTTGTCCTGAACTAAGCCCAGGTCTACATCCAAATTTGAAGAAAAACATATAAAAATGCAGTTGAAATTAAAAATGAAGAGGGAAACTCATGTACCACAATCCATTTCAACTGTTTCATAGCCATGGTCATGCATACAAGGCATGTAAATATCTTATTTTGCCAATATACACACACTAAAACCAAGACTCTTTAATTTCACATTGTCTTTCTTTTTTATTAACGCCAACTTGTTTTAATTTTTTTCTTTTGTTTTTCATTTAAAACAATAGCAGAAAAATGTGTTTCCAGGGAAGCAATTTGATATCTAGTGTCTGATGACCTTTTCCATTAACAATTAAAGCCACGCCAAGTATGAATTTTAAAAAAGATATTTTAAAAAAGGGAACTGTAAACATTTGAGGGAGGAGTGGTGATGTTGGATATGAAATTGGTAAGCAAGAACATGCTAGTCTCTTAAGCAACTGATGGCAGAAAGCTTTGATTTTCATCATCACGCCAACTAGTGTAAGTTTAAGGTTCTGAATCAAATTACCAAACGTTACCAAATAAAGTGGAATGGAAAGCTGCAATCACAAGGTGTTAGGATAATGTTTTGTTTTTGAAACTGAACACCTTTTTCAAACTACTGGGATATGCATTCAGTGAAGTGAGACTTTACAGTGGCCCAGAGAGATCCAATTACAATACTAAATCTTATCTGCATGCAGGAGTAAAGTATAAAGAAAGACAGAAGGGGATGGGGGATAATTTCATTTTAATGTGGCTGAGAAACATGTTTCTATACAAGCTTTCAATTTTTGAGAATATTAACAAATGAAACAAAAAAGAAGAAAGAGAAGAAAAGACAGACACAGAACATTTTAGTTTCCCCTTGTCAACAGATGAAACAAAGGAGCCTTACAAGCTTTCAAAATTTGAACCAAGATCACATGTTCTTTCCTAGAACCTTCAGCTAAGGACTATACTTAAAGTTATACCAAGCTGTCTTTCATAATTGGACCATTCCACACAACTTGTAAGTGCTTTTGCTGCCTTTCAGTGTGTTTTCAGGTGCGCTCAGAGGCGAAACTATTTCTGCCCTCGACTTACTAAAATGTTCAACTTGCCAAGAAACCTCTGTTTCTTTTTTCTTTTGTTTTTCTTTTAGAAAAAAGGGAAAGGGATGATTAAAAAATCATCAGAAAGTAAAAGGGAAAGTGTATTAAATATTTTGACCACTGACAAGCCTTAAGGACGTTTCACAGTTTTGTTATGCTCTATTTTATTACTATAATATTTACAGGGTGTGGGTTTTTTTTGTTGCTAAAATTTTGATAAAATCTTTTTATTAGAATTTAGTTCTGGAGTTGAGCAGGAACCGTTAAACTACATTCAATGTCCAGTCCCCATTGGTGTGAGAAAAAAACTCCAATTTCCTTGGCGCATTATTCAACTGTTGAATAGCAGCTTTTCCTCCTCACGCTGAGGCAGTTGGGCCGCAGCAGCTGGGATGTCCGAGGTGAATGAGAGTGGGCTCAAACAGCAGTTGGTGAGACTTTGCGTTGCAGGAGGTACTGATGAACATTTTCAGCATCACGCTTCAGCCATGCAGCGTTCAACAGGATGTTTTCACAGCACTGCTGTATGGTACGCTCAGCTGATGGAGCTGGATGACTCTCAAAAAAAGCCTACATGAAATGAAATAACATTTTCTGGCAGTATCACATCTAATATCATCATATGGATGAATCATCAGAATATAAGAACTTAATTCCACAATATCTAGCAGATTCTAACTTCAAAAAAAGAGGTTGCTATATGTGGCATTTTGGTGTCGAAGACAGCAGCACAGAATCTATATTTCATTAAGACAAGAATATTTTTTGCAATTATATACTTGTAATCATATGATAAAAACAAGTGCAAAGTGTTTTAGTATGTTTTATCTTCATTCAAGAAATATAAAAGTGATGCAACTAAAGAACTATGAAAAATTGATTCTGCATTCATTTATTCTATAAAAGAACCAAATAGTTACACCATTTCCTTCTGAGGAAAAATTAAATATATTTTTGACTCTAATACCTGGTATTGCCCCCTTTGGAAGGAACAACCTCAACTTTCTTATAATTTTCTACCAGTCTTTGACAATGATGGGGTGGATTTTTATCATTCATTTTTCAGTCATTTCTTGAGGGATTTACTGGAATGTTTAAAGTCATCATATTGCAAGGTCCACTTTCACTTGCTCTTTAGTCCTCTGAAAGAAAATCTCACATTCACCTCAAGTCCCTGTAGTACAATGAACAATTCATAGTGGATTCTTTGATGATGAGCTAGCCCTGATGCAACAAAGCATCCCCCAAAATATCATTTTGACCACCGCGCAATAACAACTTGTATCAGGTTCTTTAGGTGAAATATTGCCTTTAATTTTTTCCAAACACATCTTCTAGCAAAGGGGCCAAATAATTATCTTTGTGTCATCTACCCAAAACAAATTGTTTTGGAAATATGTCTAGGTATTAAGCAGAAAACATTAGTCCTGCCCTGATTATCTTTCTGGACAACAAAGGTTTTCTCCTGGCATATCTTTGATGTAGATATAATTTGTGTAATGATATGCCCTTTGACATAATTATTCACTTTAACATTAATAATAATGAGCACTTTGTGTAGCTCATGTGATGAAATTCTGAGTTTTATAGAGCTTTTGAGGCATCTTGTATTTTGCTCTCCTGCTGAACTTGCTAGAATGGCCTCGTCTGGGTAATTTGGCAGTTGTTTGAAATTATTCCAGTGTAATGACTGATTTGAAATTATTTAACAGTCTTTTTAAATGGACTACAAAATGTAATTAGTGTATTATATTTATTATATTTTATCCTCTTTATCTATATCTATCAATATTGTTGAAATGATCAAATACCTATAAATTGAAATATGTTGAAAAGTCTACAATTTGGATGTATTTTTTCACACGACTGTACACTGCAAGGATATGCAAGATGTAGCAACTTGGGAACAAAATGCTCTTTTAAAATGTCACAAGACATTTCAAGACTACCCTCAAATGTTCAATCCCCCTATACTATGCCATTCTGAGCATTTTGTGGATTTTGAGAAGAATTTCCTGAACTGGAAGCAGACATCTCAAACAAGTTTGGAGAATATATTTCTGGGAAAGGCTGAACATGCCCAGAACAGCACAGTCTATAGAGCGATCAGATAACAGAGCTCGCGAAACCATTTCTTTCCTGAATCACTAGCATATTTTGTATTACACTGCATTCTTCCTTTTCAGTACCACAAGGTCTCCATTACTGAAGAATGTCCATGGACTGATAAATAAGGCACTATGGACATTTAAGTCATTTGTCTGATGATGTCATCACAGAAATCTTTTAATTTATTTTATTGATTGACACCCAACTTCCAAACAACTCTGGGTGGCTTACCACTGAAAATAAAAATGTACTTATAAGAAAGTATAACTGAGGAATATTATGTCATTTAATGTCATTTTATACCATATGCATGACATAATCCATTCAAATTATTATTCAAAACTTATTTGAATGAATGGGTAATTTATCATGTGACATCATTATGCAAATGAGATAAGTGTCTATATCAAGATTCGAGTAAAATGAGGTTGAACTGAAATTGTTCCTCTATAATCCCAGGAAAGCTATCTATTATTCTACTTTAAAAATAAACAAACTCTAAACTCCACTTCTACTTCTCCATACAGTATATGAAAGAATAATTCAGCTACATTTTAAAGCAGTGTACTGGATATTGTTTGTTCTCCAAATATTGCTAAATAACTTGTAGGATTCTTCATCACTGCCCACAGTACAGGAATGCTAGTAGTTCTGTAATCTTGTGATTTTAGAACAGGGGTGGAAATGGATCTCTTATATTTATTACCAGAAAGTCAATTATTTAGAAAAATCAATGTATACTATCATAAAAAAATACTTCTTGAAACTTATACATCACCGCAGTATATAAAGTTCATTAGTATGAATGTAATACTAATAATTTAAACTTATATGCTGCTTGACTCTCAATGATTTTCCAAAGATGAAGTTTACCAAGCCACTGAATTTTCTCTCCATCTTTTTTCTGATTTTAATTCAAACTAAGTTTCTAAGTTTTAATCCCACAGTAATTGTGCCAGCGTGTAGTCTACGTAAGCCAGTAATTAGTCAATAGTTTATGACTCTTTATGGGAAATTCCAGTATTCTAGCTGATTAAATAACCTGGTAACCATCTGATATTTAGACTGCAACTCCCATACATCCTGGATATCCTGGTCAGGGGTTAATAGAAATTGTAGTATAAATACCGAAATATGTATGTGCTAAATCAGAGAACATAGTGCTACGGAGTCAAGGGCTACCCCAATTCCCTCTTTCAGTAAGGATGATGCAATAGAGGAAAAGAATCATTTCAATCACTGGCATGTAACCAGAAGGGTAGCAGCAAATATTGATCAAATAGTCTTACCTTAACTTCTGAAGCCATTTTGTCAATTGCAAATCCATCCACTGATAGCTGAAAAAAGAAGCAGAGAGCATAATAGATTTGGCATGAATTTAAAAAAAACTTTACTGCCATAGCCAAGACTTTTTGTGCATACCTTTATTAGCCTGGATATTAAGAACCCGCCCTGGTAGCGATTGTATAGTTCTTCCCAATTGTCTCTGACAAACTTCCAGGCAGCCTTTCTGCCCTGCTTGCTGCCTCCTGCAACTCCACCAATGACAGATACTGTGTCTTGGGGACGTACCTCTTCCTGTAAATGAAATAAGAATGTAGTAAACCAAGCTGATTTCAATCTATAAAATAACTAATACTGTCTCTCTCTCTCTTGCTATCTCTCTCTCCCCCTTTTCTTGCTCTCTCTTTCTGACATATAAAATACAAATGAAAATTAAGACAATGAGAAAAAAGGGTAAAGGGAAAAGGAAGAGGGAATAGAGTGAGGAAAAAGGGAAAAACCCCCAAAATACTGACTTTCAATTTCGTTTGGTGCAGTAAATTACATGATAAAATTATATCAACTTTCTACTGATATACAAAAAGTAAGTACTAGATATTCTACAACAACAATCTATTTAATCAAAATCCAAAATCAAAACTTCATTTTTATCTCTTTCAAGCAGAAATGTCCAGAAGACTTGAGTTATATTCTTAGCATACCACACATATATAATTTGTACCAGGTTTGTTCTCCAGAATGGGTATGGTCTAGCAGAAATGGGGAGACCATCAATTCTGGTGCTCAGTAAAATTTAGAACTTGGGCATAAAATATGTATTTGACTTTATGACTATCTTGTCTTGTTGGAATGCAAAGAGGTCTCTTCTTACATAAAGAATATCTGTTCCAAGAGTCCTAAAAACCAATGGCAAATTTCATAAAGAGAAATAGAGGATGACCAGGAGTACAAAGACATGTGCCTCTCAGGAAGGCAGACATACGAGAGTGGCCAGAAAGGCATGCCCCTCACCTAGTCAGGGGTCAGAGCCCAAGGTAGTTGCTTCACTGTATAGTAATTTTGCTGTTCTCTCTCTATTTGCTTATAGAAATTCCAATATTTCAGGGACATCTGATGGTGCCACGAATGTCTGTCTTTTATACCACTCTTCAAATCAGTTGATAGACAGTGGTGGTGGCTAGGCATCTAGAAACCTACATGGTTTCTACTGTCATGATGAAAGCCTGAAATTCAAGAAATGTTCCCATTTAATTTCTAAGAGCAAAGATGTAACCAGTAGGAATCTAGGTGAAGAACTAGGCCTTGAGGCAAAATGTCTAGGTTTCCCAAATGTCACATGATCTCTTTGTTCATTTCCAATAGAGTAAAGAGCCATAGTCTTCCAGGTCAGAATAGAGCAATTAAAAGCACTGATGCCTTGACAATCTTTCATTGCACAGCTCTGGATAGTACTAGAGTTGATGGAAAGTATAGAGCAATCATCTAGCCATGATACTATCAGAACATCAACCCCCTCTTCTCTGTTGACTTGAAATGTTGACAAAAGAAGCATCTCAGTTGTCTGTGATCCATTGTCTGGCGAGATTTACTATCTTTTTGAAATCTCACAAAGTAATTATTATTCCTTTATGTATTCTGATATTGAGTGTCTGTATTTCTCTGCCCAAGTCATTATTTACATGGCCTCTTTCTGAAAGCCCTTGATCTGTTTCCACTCTGAACACTCATTTGCTAAGTAAAAATCTGCCATCAGAGCTGGGTACATAGACTTCAGCTATAGCGGAGTGACACCTGGGAGTCTTAACAATTAATGATTGGACCACAGTTCCTGCACTGAACTGTTTGGAAATGGGCTCCCCATTTCATCAGCCTAATGTTTGTAATCACCTAATAGTTGATCAGCTGAAGGAATGCCAGATTTTCTGGGATCAGCCCCAATACAAAGGCAGGGCTATCTTTCTTGGCAATTTTATAATCTGTCTCCTTTGTTTCCTCACAGGATTGAGGAAATCAAGGATTCCAAGCACAGGATGCTTTCCTGGCCCTTCTTTTTTTTCCTGATGCTGCCTAGCCAGGCCCCTTCTTTCCACAGCTTTGTTTTTCTTATTCCTATAGGTAATCTTTTTCTCTTTGTTTTTTCTTCCTTTCTTTTCCTTTCTCTTCCTTCCTCTTTCTTTTTAATGTGGCACCCATCTCATCTACAATTTTTCTTTTCTTTCTTTCTTGTATGTTTATGAAGAGGATCAAAAGTAGGTTGACACTGAAGAAAGATATGATTTGCATGAGCTCTTGGAATAAGATAAGTGGTTTTCCTCTTTTCTTTCTTGCTCTGGAGCAGCTTTGGTTCCTAACCAGTTGATTTAGTATGGAACATCACTGAGTTTTGAAGTTGTGTCACTTTGGGAGGTCAGGTGTAAAACACCTGGAATTCATATGTTTATGTAAGTATAGTGAACAAGACTGTTTCTTTTCATAGCATTGAACCAAAATGCCGGGTCTTGTTAAGTTTGTTTGATTTTACATCTCTGCTTTTCTATTAGCTACTGTATCATTCCACGGTCATCTGACATATCACCAAATTTGGTAGGTCTTGATTTTTCTGCCTATTCTAACTATGGAGAACAGGAAGGTTCAACTTATGTACTTATTTTAGGCTCAACAGCTTGAATACTGTTGAACCATCTTCCCTGACCCCTATGACAGTCCTAAGTATTGGAGGGCTGCTGCTGCTGTGTAATCCTGGCTGGATTGCCAGAAGACTGCTAAAATTGGCCTTTCAAAAAGAAAAGAGGGTTGATGCAGCTGATGCTGCCTGTGCTTAGTCCAAAAAATGATTCAACCACAGCCTGGAGGTTTCGATGCTGGCCTGTTTCCTCTGTTTCAATGCCTAAGGAAGCCGTTGCTAGTTTTGCTTATGGAAATTATGTCAGATGCTCTAGCTGACCAAGCCTACATTTGGGGCAGAGTGGATAAAAATCTCTCTAATAGTTTTCTATTTAAGATACATCAATAATTTAGTTTATTCAGCATTAAATGGAGCTTAATTATGTAGCATGAGGCTGTATATTCTGCAATATTGGGATTGTCAGTGAATCAACAGCAGGTCAGAGGAGGAGCCACTGCGGGACAGAGATGACAGCTGCTCTTTAAAATTTATGATTTAAATCATGATTTAAATTGACTTGATTTGGGGCAACTTTAGATGAAGATACAAAAATGTAATTAATATAAAATGTGAAAGAAACAGGACAGTTATTTCATTTTGCACCCCCTTTTCTGTTGTTTTGTCTAATCCACGTCATATGTCATGCTTACTCTGCATAATTTATTTTGGTCCTGCTAGGTTGCTGGAAGGACCAATGAACTGCAAAGGGCAATTGCAACACCAATAGCTGTTCAATGTATCTCCTATTTCTTGGATTTCAAACTTTGCTAATTTTTAGATCTAAAGAATATATATTTAAGGCAAAAAGGAGAAGGAAAGCAGCTGAAAATGGTACTAAATTCCGTTGCTTCCAATGCACAGGATATAAACTTAGCATGTGGCATCTTACTCACTGAAAGTGCAAAAGTAAGAACTTTCTGTATTAACTCTGGGTGAGATATTGCACCAAGTACACGTTCTATTCTGTTCTTCTCTTCCTGCATATCAGCTTGCTTGTGGAGCTGCAAAACACAAAATAACAATAGCAAATAGCAAGTGATATTAGACTTCTTCCTCCTTGTCATATTCTACTCTAAACTAGGACCAGAGAAGCTAAATTAGAAACCTCTCAGCTTCTCGGCATATGGCCAATGAGTAAAACGCAAACTTAGTTGGGTGGGGATGGGATGTCACCAAAATTTGGGTACATTTCCAAGTACTGCAGCTGCAAATTTTATTTTATAGCGGAACCAATAGATGGCATATTATTTCTATACAATGGCTAAAGCAGTAATTTCCAAATTGTTTCCATTTATTTCACTAAAGACATTTGTTTTGAAAGTATGCTATTTAAATATGCCACTTAGGTTAACACTCTTTTGCAGAACTTAGTACAATCAGAAGTCAAGAAAAGTTACTCTGTGGTAGGAACACATTTTTATCCTATGAACAGATGTGGAGACCAACTAGCTTGCTAAATTGAAAGGAAATATAATGCAATATGATAGGCAAAAATGGTTAAAATTGTGATGTAAAGGGGGCAATTTGCAGCCTAAGATTTGTAAAAGGGTTCCTGATACGCAGCTTTCAAACAAAGACAGTCCTTTTCCTCAGAAGGAAGAAAGAAAGAAATTTAGTTCTTGCAAGTCAGCTCATCATCTATGACAATGGACATCATATTAGGGAATTGGAGACTTATTTAAGAAAAAATTTTGGAAAATCAAAATGCCAAATCAACATTCACAGCAATTGAAAGTAATTTCTTGATGGGATAGAAGTCACTTATGTCATCTATAATTTCCAATGGCAACATTGTTTCAAAAATATCAAATTTAAATTACTGAGAAGAAACTGGATGAAAGATGGAGATCATGCCATATTTCAAATACTGTTGAACTACAATTCTCACTAGGTCAAACGAAGCTGAAAGTCCAGCAACATCTGAAAGGCTAGAGATTCCTTTGCTGCAATGGCGAATTTTATGTAATTTTTTTTGATAATGTACATTAATTAATTACACCCTGTAGCTTTTGGGGAAGTTTATCATTAACTCATTTGTCCCCCATTCTCAGGAACAAATAACATGGCTAAATATGAGAGAAAGTGAGAGAGGGATGGAGGAAAGAAACTGAAAAATATTAACTAATATTTTAAATTATTCCATTGCAATGAGAGGGATCTAAACCTAATTTTAAATCTCTTCCACTGTAACTAATAATATTTAAAACTGAGTATTTCTAAGGCTAT
>JANHFJ010007617.1:24503-35447 GCA_032468195.1 Cerberus rynchops | reverse complement strand
GAAATTCTAGCTAAGTACAGAATATTTACAGATTTTAAGAGACCAAACAGACTGAGGAGAAGGGGAAAACTCAATATTTACCTGAAAAAGGAAATATTGAAATTTAAGATTCAACTGAAAACTCTACTTCTCTTTTATCTCATATACCAGTATGCCTAGAGAAAATTCACATTTGCCAAGATTTGTTAAACAAAGGAACATGTGTGAACATTTCACAAAAATAATCACAAATATGATCAATGGGAAACTACAAAGAATTTTCTGAAGAACAAGCTATTTTATATACAATCTTTTATGCAACACAAAAAATACACACCAGGACCTGCTTTTTTAAAGTAAAATTTTAGATCTTTGTATTCCAAAGTTGCGAAGTCTTTCCTGTAGCAAACTAGATACGCACTGTTAAAAAAAATAAATGAGGACACATAAACAATTTAAAGAAAACTATAGAATTGGTACAATTAGATCCACTTTTCTATTCACAATGAGCTAGATGGGATAAATATAAGAGAAAATAAACAAAAGTAAGATATAGTAATGAGAGCAATTAGCTGTAGCTGATTCTGTTACTGATAAAAAGGAATCTCCTTTTTGATTTGGCAGATCTGAGACAAATAAAAGAGCTGTAGTGCTTATTTAATTTTGTCTGAAATAGCTGTATACAAAGATAGGGAAAAAAAACCTTGTGTTCTAAAATGCCAGAAAGTCCATAGAATTTTCCAGAGGAAAATTAAGGAGAAATAATATGCCTTTTGGGGGGGAATTGTGAAGGCTTTTGTTGTAGGATGTTGACAGAAACTTAGAAGCACAAGCTGAGGCACTAATGTCGATCTTATGATGAGTTGAGTGAAAAAGAACATAAAAATGTCAGTCATCCCCCAAACTAGAGAATATTAGACAAAGATTTTATAAGTTCTGAATTGGTAGACAGAAGGATTTAGAAGCAAAAATCCTTTAGTGACAAATGAATCAGTGGAGTGGACAAAGGGAGAACTATTTGAAGTAGCTATAACAATAGGAAGGGATGCCACAAGGTTTAATGTGCATGGTTATGTCCTTGTCAGAAGACAACAAATATGTTCTAGAAACTGGCCTGAAAATAATCCTATTCCTAATGCTCACCCAGAAGCAAAGGCAAAAAGAATGTGTATAGGAGCCAATAGTGAGGAGGGGAGAGCCAGTGATAGTGAAGCTGCTGAGAAAAACAACCATTAAAAAACCAATGATTGTAGATAGGGCACTTGGGAAAGCAAATCTAATAACAGAAGGATCTGTAGAAACAGATGGGGAATAGAATGGAGAATGGAGAAAAACAAATAGCTGCAGAAGAAGCCACAGAAGAAAAAATATAAATTTGGAGAACATGGGGGGGAGGGGAAGCTTGTAGTTTAGGGCGGTAGTTTCACATGAGACAGTGGAAAAAATTGTTGACTGCTATTGAGAAATTAAAATGCTTGGATGAGGCAATAGATTCCTGCACTCTATAGATTCTGGGTTAATGTTTTGGCTTTCAAGGTGGCAGAGGATCATAATGCTCTCATAGGCATAATCATTACATGTTTTCCCATGCTCCTTATATAGTTTGTAAAAAAAAACATTCCTAGGAATTTGAAAATGCCCTATTTTATTGTCTTCCATAATCCAGATTTTCTGTTTGGTTCTTTTCCCAAAGACCGTAATTTTAGTATGAGCCTATCGTGCTTACTGCAGAAGATGGTAGATTTCACTGCATTTCTGAGCCCAGCTGGAATTACTGTATGGATAAGAGGACAATAACATCTTCATATAAAAAGATGGGAATCCTGAGGTCTGCCTGTTTGTAAACATCTGGTTGTTAAGGGTTGATGTTGTCAAGGTGATTTATAGACCGAGCCAAGATGCATCCTTGATTATCCTCTCTGTATAGCTGATTCTTCCAAGAACAGCTCTACTGGGAAACGCTTCACTTGTAGAAAATTGTTTGTGAACAACTTCTGGAACAGAAAAAATGAACCACAATTGATGTGTTGCAAAGTTTTCCCCTCAGAATTCTTCTGGAAGATAGAACCAAAAGCAAACTTAACAGCCAGAAATGTTAGAAAGGGAGATTTCTATTTTTGTATATACTTCTGAATAAGATTGTAAAGAACAAGTATACAATCATGGTCTACCTTCCCCAAAGCTAGCTCTTTGATCATTTTCATTCATTCAATCCAATTTGAAGTTTAATATTATGCCCAGGCTAAATGGTCTAAAAAATAATCTTATTTCCGATCCTATTTTCCAGTGCAATTATTGTCTCACACACTCCGACCCATTTGTATAGGCCTGGTTTGGTCAGTAGATATAAATAAGGAAGCTAATGTCAGTGTTACCAGTTTAGATTCAGTTGTATCGTTTCTGGAAAAACTTGGTTGGTTTTTCCAGTTTTGTAGATCAGATGAATAGGAACTTGAGTTTAATTGGAAAAAAGAGGAAGCCAGAGAAGGAAAAAATATAAAAGGCAAGAAGAGATACTTGTTTTGGAAAAATAACTCATGGTGACTATGTGATTAAATAGTAGCTTATTACTTCAGTGTCATACACTCAAATTAAATGGACACCTCCCTGCAAGGAGGGGGGAGAAAGTTAAGAGAACTGATGAGAAAGATAATTTGATACCTATCATTCCATGCAATATCTTTACAAATAATTGATCCTATAGCTGAATATAACAACTCCACCAAGCTTAAGGTGCTATATTATCATAAGCTGATAAGATAAATGATAACATTAGTATAAGTACTTTGAGAATCCCAGGTCTCAAATTCCTTTGCAGAAATCCAAAATGGCAATACCTCTAAATCCAAATAACATGCTAAACCTAATTAAAAAACGGCAGTTAAAGGGTTCACATCTATATATAGTGAAGCATTCTGTATTGAACTGGCTGTGGGCTTTACTTCTTTGTGATCATAGCAAAATTCATCGCAATACCCCAATATCAATAAACTAATCCTACTGTTAGTATGTCCTTTCTTGCTCATTCTGCTAAAAAGCAGCTTTGATTTTTGCCCTAAATTCTTTATGACACATCAGCACAGCTATTAGTATTTCTACTATTTTTAAAGTCAATTTGTTTTCTTCCAAAAGAGAATTCAGGCACCAATGCAAGGAACTAACAGCTGCTCCTGGATTAGAAACAGAGCTGAGTTGATAGACATACCAACATATTTCATTCTAAACTGTCTAACTACCATTATGAGCAGCTGCATGTATAGTTCCTTCTGAACTGCATACATTTTTAAATTTAAAAAATGTATGTAGCCAGGCCAGTTTGCACATAGAGTTAAAAACATTTTTAAATTGTCTGGAACATTTAATTGATGATTATAAATTCTTAAAGCAAAATATTTTAAAAGCTTATTGAATAAATGCAGAACAATTCAGATTGCAAAATAATAGTACTCAAATAAGGTTTGTAAAATATCTCCCAGACAGTAAGTACAAAACAAAAAGAAGATAGCCAAAATCACACATTTCAACTAAAGCTCAATTAAACTATGATTCATTAGATAAGCTAGTATTTGGATGGGCTCCAGCCAGTTTGGTTGGTTACAAACCACATTAGCTGAATACACATAGAGTAGTGCTTGCCTTATAACAGTTTGTTTAGTGACTGTTCAAACTTACAACAGCACTGAAAAATGTGACTTATGACAATTTTTCAATTACAACCTTTGTAACATCCGTATGATCATGTGATAAAAATGCAGATGTTTAGCAACTGGTTCATATTTATGACTTGCTGTGTCCCAAGGTCATGTGATCATCTTTTGCAACCTTCTTACAAGTAAAGGGAAAGTCAAATTCACTTAATAACAGTGTTATTCATTTAATAACTGTTGTGATTTACCTAACAAATTTGGCAAGAAAAGTTGTAAAATGGGGCAAAATTCTCTTAACAGATTTCTCACTTAGCAACATAAATTTTGGGGTCCATTGTCGTACATTGAGGACTATTACAAGTCAAAGTCAAAAATACATTTTATGGCTTACAGTGTTTTATAGAAAAAGTAAAATATCTGAGTCCAGCGTAAATACAGATGATTTTCCTGACAGATCAACTGTATAAAAGATTTGTTTTGCTTTGGTCAACAATTCAGAAGTAGATGATTATATTTTTTGTACTTTTTTCCTTAGTCTTAGTCTAACCTTGAACTCCAGTGTCATCAACTATTCACATATTACAGAACTGACACTTTTTGGCTCCCAAATGCAGACATAGTAAAAATCACTGCTGAGATAAACAGAGCAAAATATGTAGGTTCATTTATTTATACAATAAATAAACAGGCTTGTCTTTAAGGGTACAGCCAATGCCAGGATACTTAACTTCACAAATCCATAACCATAGCAAGACTTGGAAAATGAGCTGTACCATTCCTAGTGGGATCATTGTCAAATATTATGCAATCACCTGTCCAAACCAGATGTAATGTTCTTCCTGATTGGTCTGTATCTTTAAATTTGTGGAATAATGAAAATGCTACTGCATAGAAAATTTTGCAGATGTCTGTAAGGCAATGTTCCCAAATTTAATACGTTCGTATATCACAGGGGTATCCAACTCAAGGCCCGGGGCCTGGATTTAGCCTGCAGGGTACTTAGATCTGGCCCATGGGGCCGCTCTGGAAACAGCGAAAGACCACTGCTTCTGCCAGTGAAAATGGGCTCCTGAGCTCCGTTTTTGGCTGCCATAGCCTCCTCAACCCTCAACCCAGTGAAAATAGAGCAATTTCACTTGCTTTATTTTCACTGGCAGAAGGTTGCAGGAGGTCGATTTTCACTGGCAGAAGGTTGCAGGAGGTCGGGGAGCTCATTTTCGCTGGCAGAGTGCTTGGGCCACCACAGGTGCCCCTGACACGAGTGACGTCAAGCTGGCCAAGCCCACCCTGGCCATGCCCCCTCCGGCCTCCCAAGGTCAAACACAACCTTGATGCATCCCTCAATGAAATCAAGTTTGACACTCCAGCTATATCAGATTCAGCTCCCACAACTCTGTAACTAGTTTGATATCCAATAGAACAGAATAGCAGCATGTCAAGCAGTATTTCACAATCTTATCAATCTTGGCTGCATTGGCTAGCGAATACTGGGAGTTGAAGTGCACACATCTTAATATTCTTAATATTAAGAAAAAATGTAGGCTAAAGAATAGTATTTAGAAATCCTATTCTGATTGATATGATAAATCTGTATTGGGATTATACCAGTTCAAACTGAGATGGGAAATCACATATTTTCCTGTAAAAATCTGCTTCTTCTATGTATACAAAGGAGAAGAAATATGCATGTTAAGACAAAAGTTTGTTTTATTTGCTGCCAATCTTGTACAATATGTTGCTGGGTACCCTACAATATTAAACATTAAAATCCTAACAAATATCTTTAGAACAATAAAAATGGAAAAATAGAAATGGAGATATTATTAGTCTTATTTATATCAGATTTGCTATCCTTGGGAAACTCTCATCAATAGAATGGAATTAGAATTACGTCAGAATTAGGACTACTATATACTAGTGGTTTCACTCGTCTACCAACATCTCGTAAGGAGTTTTACTTTAACCTCTGCAGCTCAAGGGGAGGGTGTTGGGATAAGGTTAATTTGAAAGCAGCTCTTTACATAATATACTGGCATAATTCAGACAATAGCATTCCATGTGAGACAATATTAACATTCTCAACCATGACAGTTAGTAGAAAGTCATACTACCTGCTCTGCTCCACCAACATCTGTAGTTATAGCAGCTTCTCCTATAACTTGTCCTCCTCCATGTCCAACCAAGAGAACTTGGTGTAAATAGTAATATTGGTTATGTACCATCAGTGTGATTCCTAAAGTATAGCTGTAGTGCTTTCCATACAGATCCATATTAAGAGGAACCTGTGAACATTGGCTTAAGACTATTACTACTTGAGGTAGATAAGAAGTACTGCTTTCAGTCAGGGCATGTTACTTGGGACATAACATGATCCAAGTAATTAAGGCCAACCAAGTTGTACCTGAGGGGAAAAGTTATATAAATGTCCAAAAATTCATCTTCCCTGGCAGTACTATGATGCATTAGAAACTATGGTAATTAAAATTAAGCACTGTTGAATTATCTGTCTGGGTTGACAACTAAACTCATTAAAATAGGGCCAAATTCTGGTAGGATATATGTTTTATTTTTAGTTTTGTGTAGAAACCTAATCTAAGTGGTAACAATTTAGACACAGATTTATAAGTCTAATATAAACTATTGTAGCAAGTAGGAGCAAATGGAGACTTAAGATCAATTTTTTTCTTAAGTTAAAGGTGTGTAATGTTTTCCATGCTGAGATCATATTTGGCTTCAATTATATTTGAAGGTACAGCCCAGGAGGAAATTATTTACTTAAATGTAAATAAATGTAAATAATCTTAGTAAGTTAAATAAAAATAATCAACTCATACAGAATAATATATTTGGAAAGGGCCATTTCAGCCCTTCTCTTACTGACCATTCAAAGTTATAATGGCACCTAAAAATTTATGATTGTTTTTCACACTTAAAACTGTTGCAGCATTCCCATGGTCATGTGATCAAAATTTGAACACTTGGTAACTGGCTCCTATTTATGATAGTGGCAGTATCCCAGAATCATATGATTACCTTTTGTGATGTGTCATAAAAATATGGGGTTTTTTTCAGTGCCATTGTAACTTTAAACAGTTGCTAAATTAATGGTTATAAGCAAGGACTGCCTATATACTACCTGCATGTTGCTTAATAAGGAAAGTACTATTGATCAGTGCAGAATGTTTTTTCAAATTATTGTAGACCTTTAGCAAGTTCATAACTTGTATGTGACAATACTTGATTGGTAAGTGCTTAGCAAGAAATTATAATTAGCAAGCTCCTTAAAAGCAGGCAACTTTTCAAATAAGATTTCAACTTTACTTCAGATTTCTTCTGGCTTGCAGAACAAGGAAATAACTTAGAATTTAACAATGTTAAGTCTAAAACCTGTTAGTGAGCTCATGGGGTGGGGTTAGAATAATATTGCACATGTACTTGCTAAATGCAGGGCTTTATTGAGCATGTCTAATCAATACAGCCTGTAAGAACTGGCACCTCACTGGGGGTAGAGCACAGATCTCAGAGGTTCAAGAATAATGACAGGTCCATTCTTTTCAGTATTACCTAATCCAGATTGTTCCTATGTGATTATAAAAGTTTATGAAAAGTTTCAAGGTCCAGGAAATTTTGCTCAGGCTTATGATGCTATGGAAGTTTTACGCTGTGCTCAATTTTGCGATTTGTTTTATTCTGACTTAAGTGTGGTGTTCAAATGAAATGCTAATCCTTTGTAACAGACTGCTAACACACCCATTACCTGTTTCCTCTGTTATTCTTTAACCACATTTGAGGGCTTATTTGAAGCTGTTTATTTAAAATATTTATAAACCTCTTCAGTCCAATAAACTTCTACTATTTATGCCTTTAGAACTAAAAATAGCAGTCATTTTTATCTTGCAATAAATAGATAGGGAAATCAACATATTCCATTTCCTGCCAACAACTGTTTGCAGTAGACTTGTAATCAAGTAGGCACCCTGATTACTAAATACAATATACAAGTAGTAGCAATAACCCGTTTTATACACCACCTTTTTGCAAAGGCATTCAAACAGAACGACAACATCGTTTATTTAGGAAGAATTACAAGGCGCTTAAAACATCTATTATCCAGGTGAGAATAGATTTATATGGTGTCTTGCATACTTGTGCACGTCTGAGGTTAGGAGACGATTTATGCCCTCGTCTTCCCAATACTAACTGTCCCCGCTCATTCTTGCTCGCTGACGAAGTATCAATTAAACGCTAGAGCACTGAGGACCGTCACATATCCTACCTACCGAAACGTTCCCACACAGTCTCCGCCTCTTTTGTATTTGTCACATTCGAGATCCCACCTTCATCCCGTCGTGCAAAGCGGCGCTCGCAATATGGCGGCTTCCATGCGACTAAATATAGCTAAGGTACACTTATGTCCTTACTTATAAGCATTGGGAGGGAAATCTCGCTGGTAGTGAATTCTGGTAGCGCGTGTTTTTCGGGCGAGAGGAAATGTATGGTTTTCGTAATTATTAGAGTGCCTCTTTTTATGTCTGTATTTGCGTTTTTCATTTTACTGGGAACACTTCCTAAGGTCTGCAGCAGCCACTATGTTTTAGCACTTTCTGGTGTTCACTTTTAATTACGTAATAGAAGCTAATATGTAAGAAGTAAAGCTTTCCAGCAATAGTTCCTCTCTTTCTAAATGGAGAAAACGATTCATTTGCCATTTAGGAAAATAAGGGAAATTGAATGATAATATACGGGTGGATTTTGATGTCGGTATATACATATTTTCTAATTTGAAGAGTTTGGGATTAACTGTACAGAAATTTAGCTGTTTGGGAAAGCAATTATCTGGGAATCCAGAGCACTGTGAAATGTTAATTAATTTACTTCAATCATTGAAATAAGCCGTTGAATTAGTTCTGAGGAAAGGAAGGAAAAATATGATAAAAGTGTTTATATGGCTGCCCATCTCACAAATACTACTCTCATAAAAGATAGCAGACAAAAGTTATAACATGAATACAACATAAAAATTAGTTTCAAAACTAGTAAAACATAAAGTGGCTGCTGTAGACATCATATACTAGTGGTGGTGACCATTTACTTACCAAGTGCCGAAAAGTACATGTTTTGCACATCCCATCCATACTTGCGTGCGTCTCTTCCATGTGCACTATATATGCAACTGCACTATCAAATATCAAACATGAGCAATCACGTGTGCATACACAGTAGAGCTCCGAAGACCAGCTGGATTTCTTGCTGCAATCGCACGCATGCACAGCAGAGGCCCAAAGACCAGCTGGGTGTCTGCAATCGTGCATGCATGCATGCGCATGCTCAGCTGGAGGTAAGTTGGCATATAGTTTGTGTGCCCAGCAAGATGGCTCTGCGTGCCATCGATGGGTTCACCATGCCATAGGTTCACCATCACGGTCATATACTAATAATGTGGCCTCAGCCAGAACTCCAGAACTTCCCAAAAGGTAAGCAAAGTCAGGGCTATATATACTACTGAACTGATATGCTTCTTCATTGTTGGGGAGAGTGGGTGTTTGTTGTGGGTTAGGTATTGGAATATATTTATTTGGGGAATACTGTTTAATATAGTATGTATCTCTAAAATAAGTGTTCTCTTGTAGCAGACAGAAGGACAATATGTTTCTGTTGAAATATATGCCTTTAAGTAATTACTAGGATTTACACAGCATGCTAAATCAAAACCAAGCAAATTAAATTGCAAATTTTATATTGGGTGAACACTGCATGTGTGTGCAAAAGGAAAAGTGATAGATCATATAATTTGAATGGAAAAATTCCTAAATTTAAACCCATATCTAGGTACTAAAGGAAAAACCCCCAGGAATTTTGGAGAGCTGCTGTCGGAATTATAATTGTTCAGCATCAGTTTACTCAATGCAATAAACTCTAAGCTAACTTTAGTAGTTGAGTCATGAAGAAAATCTATTTATGTTGTCACTAAGAGTTGACACCAACTTGATGGCACATAGTCAGCCATTATTTGGGTTTGCTCAACATTTAGGTACAAACTATCCAAACTTTTGGACAGATACAATTTGTGTTAGGAAATGATAGAACTAGCCAGTTTTTTGCACTAGTCATATTTTCTTAGCAATCTCTGAAGGCCACATTATATGGCAATCTTCTGTTCTTATATACTTTGTTTTGCTTTGAAAGGGCTTTTGTATGACTAGATTGCCTTTTTCTTTTTGAAAAGACAATATGTGTGCATTTGTTTTGAAAAGCAAGGATCATTTGCAGAAGGAATTTACTAACAATTCAAACAAAGCATATGTCTTTATTTGAAATACTGGTAAGAAGAATACGTTTTTCTGCTGCAGATTTGAATTTATGTGTATGTTTAATGTATCTCTAAATGTGGCTGATATTGCTAAGGTAGCTATTTGTATTGGGAAGGTGACAAGTAGATAAATGACTGTAATTAAAAGTTATTTGTATAACATCTGCTTTTTTTTTAATTGAAAGGGGGTAACATGTTTACTGAATGTTGCCCGTTTTGCTCCATCTTCCCTTGTGATCCCAGTGAGGACCAAAAAACGACTTAAACTTCCCCTTAGGAGCTCTGATTCTTTTGAACAACAGCAAAAGCAATTAAAATATACAGGAATGATGGTATCTGAAGAGAAGATGTCACAGTATATCACTATTACCTGCACAAGTAAGTAGTCTTGAATTCCATAGAAAGAATTGGAGTAGAATTAATCTCTATGGTATATTGAGTTTCAAAGTGAAATAGATATCAATTGATTGCTTTCCCATTTTTTCTAGTCCTGGGTATCTTTAAATCCTTTCTCATTGCATATAACAAAATGTTTTGTAGATATTGATTTTGTAACGAATCACATAGATATTATTTAACTATAGCAACAAGTGATGATGTGTAGCAAGGTCTGATGCATTGTCATTCTCCCTGTAATAGCATATGATTGGAAGTGGGCTACAGCGATTCAGAATGGATTGTTCTACCTATTTAAAAAAAAAATTCTGACCAGAAGACTATTAAAATATAGAAATAACACTTCTTGTCCAAACTGAAGTAATAAGTAAATAAAAAAGAGGGAGGGTGGAAATATTCTGTTTCCAGAGATTCTCAATCATCCAGGTCACAGTTGTCTCAAAAGGGTTTTTTCTAACTTTCAGACAGGCCCTTAAAGCTTTTAATTATTGATTCACATTATTAGTTTTACTGGTTGCATTTTATACTTAATAGGTACAGTGGGGCAAAAAAGTATTTAGTCAGCCACCAATTGTGCAATTTCTCCCACTTAAAAAGATGAGAGAGGCCTGT
>JANHFJ010007617.1:5962-18387 GCA_032468195.1 Cerberus rynchops | reverse complement strand
CCGGTTTTTTTATTGTGGAGGAAGAAGAAAGAGGGGGAGGAAGAGGAGGAGGAGGTAGAAGAAGAAGGAAGAGGAAAGGGGAGGAGGAGGAAGGAGGGCAGGGGCAGAAAGAGGAAGGGAGAGAGGAAGGAAGAAGGGGAGGTAGAGGAAGAAGAGCTAGAGGAAAGGGGAGGAAGAGGGGGGAGGTAGAAGAGAGACAGGGGCAGAAAGAGGGGAGGAAGAAAGGGAGGTAGAGGAAGAAGGAAGAGGACAGTGGGGGAGGAGGAAGGGATGGAATGAAAGTCAAAAAGATGCGCTCAGATGCGCTTTAAACAGAAGAAAGATAAATATGAGAAATTATACGCAATGAAGCTTCAGCTCCCCTACCAACCTAGAAGGATCCTTCCAAGGGATTGGTGATAGACCAGGGACTTTTCTCACACAAGGGGGATCTGCGTGGATTCCCTTCTGTAGTTTCCTTATCTTGCTACAATTTCTACACAGCTCCAGGATTTACACTAGTTTTTTCAAAGGTATTTTAGTATTAGAGGCTACCATGTGGCTTGCATACATTTGCTTGCTGGTGCAATTTTTTTTTTTAATCCTTAAGAATGTGTTAGTTGGCTATTTACTTGTTTTAATATACATCCTGGATATTTTTCAAGGATTTTTCCGCTTTTCTCCTCCTTCCAGCCTTGCTTATAATTCAATTATGGTATATATTACTTCATTATATAAATTTTTAACATATATTAAACTTCTTTAATTGAACTTCCTGCTTATTTTTTGAAAGCAATTATAATTCCAAAACCAAAATTATTTAAAAAAAAGTTAATCTCTTGAGTGTTGAGTGCGTTCCCACAGGGTTGGCCTCCTTGGGGTTCCATTGTCGGGATGGTGTCGTCTGACAGCCCCGAGGGTACGGGCCTTCTCTGTGGGGGCACCCTCCCTGTGGAATGAACTGCCCCCGAAGATTCACATCATCCTGGACCTCCGGGGTTTCCGACATGCCCTAAAAACTCATTTATTTCATCAAGCTGGCCTGGCCTGATACCCTGACACTTGGGGGTTTTAAATAATTTTAAATAATTTTAAATTTTAATTGTCGATTTTTAAATTTTAGATTTTAAACTATTTATTTTATAATTCGTCAGCCCTATTTAATTATTTTAACTGGTTTTTAATTGTCTAAGTATGTGTTTTTTACGTGGCTGTACACTGCCCTGAGTCCCTAGGGAGAGGGGGCAGTATATAAATCATGATAAATAAATAAAATAAATAAATAAATATTTGAGGGGCTGCCACAAGGAGGAGGTCAACCTAGTCTCCAAAGCGCCAGAAGGCAGGGCAAGAAGGAATGGATGGAAACTAATCAAGAGGAAAACCAGCCTAGAACCTAGGAGAAAAAATCCCTAGCAGTGAAAATAACTAACTAGTAGAACAGCTTGCTTTCAGAAGTTGTAGGTGCTTCATTGCTGGAGGTTTTTAAGAAGAGACTAGACAGCCATTTGTCTGAAATGGTATAGCATCTTCTGCTTGAGCAGGGGGTTGGATTAGAAGACCTCCAAGGTCCCTTCTAACTCCCTTATTCTGTTAATTGTTTTCTGTTTAAATGTATTCTCCTCTGTGAAGTCCTGGTCAGATATGATGCAGGCATGTGCTGGGGTCTGATCTCTCCCGCATGAGAAATGATCATGAGAAGTTGCCACTGACTCGCCGACCTGATAGGATATGCACATAGCAGCCTAAATCATCCAAAAAGAGCTGGGCAGGATTGAGACCTTGGCATTTCACCAGAGGTGAAATTCAACCAGTTCTAGCCTATTCGCTAGAACCGCTAGTAAATTTTCTAAGCAGTTCAGACAACTGGTTGTTAGAAGAAATCTCCTTTTTTTCCCCACTTTGCAGGGTTAATCCACCCAGCCTTGCCCCCAGAACTGGTAGTAAAAAAAAATTGAATTCCACCATTGGTTATCACCACAATTTCTATTTTGCCACCATGAATTGAGGAAAAGATATGCTGGGAGGACACAGAGAAGACATTGGAGAACATTGGAGCAGCTTCGTTCAAGGTTAGGTGGTCTCATCTATGGACGGGTGTTGAGATCAAGGCTTGGTCACAAAGACAGGATCTCAGAGAACGGTTAGAGAAATCTCTGAATTTTAGTTATGGGCACATTTCAATGTTCTCAATTTTAAGGAATTTGGAGTGGAGTTCTTTAATTGCTAGGCTGACCCAGAGATGGTGAAGACCTCAACTCACCAGGATGAAAAGGTCTTCCTCTGTGTTTTCTTTCAGTTCCATCTGAAGTCGATTCTCTTGCGTGAAATGATTTGGATCTAATAAATTAAGGTTGAGCGCATGGGTTTTCCACACCCTATGCAACTGGGCGAAAAGTGTGTATGTGTGTGTTACACATTTGAAAACAATATTTTCTAAGCAGAGTGGAAAGTTTTAAAGCAAATCTGTTCAGCAATGCAAGGAATGTTTACAGGAGCCCACAAAAGGGAGCCGAACAATGAACAAAGACCTATTGCCAAAATTTTGAACTACAGCAAACAGCTCATCAAGTCCTGTCATGTGACTCTGGGCCCACTTCTGAGTGTACTCAGGCTTTTATCCCATGCATCCTTCCAAGAAACTGGATAAAAAGTTAGGGAATGTGCAGATTGCTCTAAATCCAGGTCCTGCTGCTATTGACTTTATTCATTAATGCATTCCAACCATTCGTCCGTGATCTTTTTCTGAAGCCCAATTTCTTGCCACGTGTTAACTTTTCTCTCATGAATTCAGATGTCAGGCGACTTTTTGGCAAGCTCACACAACACAGTGGTTCTGGCTGCATGAATCGTGACAACACAGAAGTCACTTGTGCCTGTCATTCTCAACCCAAAATTGGCCAGGAAAATGGCATCCTAGGCATAAAGTTCAACATCACATGTTGTATTAAGGAAGGTTGCATTTAAAAAAAAAGATGTATAATTTACTGAAATGTATGCCTTAACGAGGACTACATCAGGTTAAAAATGGCATATATTAGCATAGTTCCTATTAACACAACATTCTTAACCGAGGCTGTTTACAATCCACTGGCACCTGCCTTGCAACATGTACAATCTTTGTGGCTTAGAACCTTGTGTGAATCCAGCCCATCTAGTTTGTTTAGGGTTTGGTGTATTACGTGAACCCTGAAACCAGGTTAAGTTATTAACCAGGTCTATCATATTGTGTTAGGTAACTTAAAGAACAGAGTAACCAAGTTGGAAGGGACCATGGAGATCTTCTAGTCCAACCCGCTGCTCAAGCAGATCCTATACAATTTAAGAAAAATGGCTGTCCAATCTCTTCTTAAAATCCTCCTGTGATGAAGCACCCAAGGTCCCAAGATGGCGCTGGTGAAGTAGGCCGCCATCGTGAGTGCTCCAACCCTCTTTTTATTTGTTTTAGGGTTTTTTTTGTAACCAAATTTAATTATAATTTAATCATAAGTTAAGTAACTTTTAAACAACCCTTAAGCAACACCTAAGCAACACCTAAGCAACTACTAAGCAATCTGAACCGGCCGAGGTGTGGCCTGTGAGGAGAATGAAGGACAGAACTAGAGTTAGAGAAGATGGCACTGGGATGACAGGTTCGGGAGACCAGGGCAGGCTGGAGGGCAGAGAGGAGGCCTTGAGAAGCCGCTGAGATGCTGAGGCGGAGGACCCGAGGGATCGCTGAGGCGGAGGCTGTGAGAGATGCTGAGGCGAAGGTAGTAGCCTTGAAAACAGCTGAGGACTGAGAGGGCTGAAACCTGCCATGGAGGCCTGGGATGGCGGCGCCAGATGGACACTGGCCATAACAGCAGACATTGTGTTTCATCTCTGTTCCTTCTCCTTCTCTTGCTACTTATGTTCACTTATTTATTTATTTATTTATTTATTTATTTATTTATTTATTACTGTATTTATATTGTTACAGAGGAAGATAACTTTGATATTTAATACAGTACAAGGACAAAGTGTCCTCACATTGACACACTACATTAGTTGCACTTTCTAAAAGTACATCTGACAACTTGGAAGAAGTGAGGGTTCAAAAGGAAAATTTAGAATCTTAGATTTATTATAAAGTCGATGCCATGTCTGCTGCCTGTTTGTAGAGGAAGGTCTCTGAGCAATGAAACAACAGCTCAAAAGCAGTTTCCTCAAATCCTTTAACTCAGTGTGGGTTCTTAATAAAGGATCTGGGTCTTTGTTGATAAGGCTGGTCTTCATAGCTTCCTAATCTTGATGAATATTATTTGTTATTACTTTGGATTCACATCTAATCAAGAGGAACTTAGAAGTAAATTCAGAAAATAAAGCACACTAATTTAAGCACACTGCTAACTTTCTTGAATTTGCATCCTTTGGCATCCTTCCTTGGGCTGTATGGTTGAGGCCCTCTTTGGGCCTGAACTATAAACATTTTACCACATAAATATAATCAAACTTAAAGGATATATCTTTAAATTGCTTCATAGCTTAGCTTTAAGAATGTCTATAATCTTATTGTTCAACTGTACAATATGCCATTGCCTGCATCAAAAGGAATACAGGACATTTTTGAAAAACAAACAGATTTCCCTAGTCTTATTTAAATTGATTGTTTCAATTTACTACTATTTATACTCCCACCAATTCACCACCACCTTCGGTGAAGAGTTATCATTCCTCTATCTTTTTAGATTCTAATGAAGAACTATGTCAGTGATGGCAAACCTTTTAGAGACTGAGTGCCCAAACTTCAAGGTACACACGTGTACGTGACGGAGAGCCGAAGACCAGCTGGCCGGTGGGAGGTGGGACATCATAACATCAGCAGCTCTGCAGGAGCCGAGATCTTCTTCTTTCGGGAGCTTCTGTTTCATCATTTCCCTGCAAACAATGGTGAGAAATACCACGGAGAAACAGTGGAGCTGAGCTGGAGTGACAGCACGCGTGCCCACAGAGAGGGCTCTGAGTGCCACCTCTGGCATGAATGCCATAGATTCTCTACCACTGAACAATGTTTTAACATATTTTGTAATGTATATTTCCTGCTCTTAGCAAATTTGTTATTGTTGCTTTAGCTTCTGCTTTCTAAAAATACCAAATTTCTGAATGTTGTTTGTAGCAATGCCGAAGAAAATATGATGTAATGTTTATTTTCTGCCTTTAGCATGGGGGGAGGACGGAATTGTTTTTGTTTTTCAAAAATACCAATTTCTAATAATGTTTTCAACAAAGCCAAAGAAACATTCTCAAGAGTATGTTGTTTTGTTGTTGAAAAGCACAGGTGTCCAAGTCATTGGTTGGATGACATCATTAAAAAGCTTTATAGAAAAAGAATGTTTAGGCAGAAGATATCAACATAAACAAAACTCTGAGAAGGTGGAAATATCAATCTCTTTAAGCAAAAAGCTCACACGAGATCTGGGTCAATACATTATGCATAGGATTTATACACAAGATTAGGCTATAATACATTTAGGGTTATTGTAATCTATATACTAGATTTAATGTATAAATCATAGATTATTTTAGGATAGGAAACCCCCATTTGAAACAATTTGAAACAATTTCTGATTTGCCTCTTACAGGGATTCCTTGATTTATGACCACAACAGATTCTGGAAAATTTGTCATTAAGCAATGTGATTAAGTGAGGTACCACATGACCAAACCCAATTTTCCAACCTTTTTTGCTGTATTGTTAAACATCACATGACTGTGACTTCTGACTTTACCTGCTAACTTCCCTATTGACTTTGGTTTTCAGAAGCCAGTTAGGACTATCACAATGGCAATCACATGACTATGGGACACTGACAGACAGTTGTAAATATGCAACATTTGCCAAGTGCCCAAATAACAATCACCTGACCATGGGGATACCGAAGAAGTGACACATGCAAGGACCAGTCATGTCACCTTTTTCTGTATTGTAACTTTGAATGGCTGCTCAACAAATGGGAAGTTGAGGAATGCCAGTATAAATGTGTCTTAATGATTTATTCTTGATTTGTTTACCATGTCCAAGCCTCTAATAAAATCCACAGAAACATAGGGCAAGGACAGCTTTTAAAAAAAGAATGACAAACCAATATATCTTCCACCATATCTCATTCCTCAGATTTTTAATTTCCAGATTTTTCAATAAGATATAAAACTGTGAATTCGTATATGAATATAGTTGGGAAAGCGCTTTGAAAGACAAATTGGCAGTCCCGAAGAAGAATGAGATAATCTAGGGAAGGTTTATTGCAGAAAAGAGGGTAGTGGAGTTGGGGATGGGGAGGGGAATGTTTGAAACTCATTCAATAAATTATATTAAAATCAATTCTCAAATATTAATCATACCAATAATAGATTATTAAATACACATTTCACTGCATTTCGTACCATGTATGACTGTGCATATGATGAATAAAATTTGATTTGATTTAAAAGCTATATAACACTTCCAATAGTTCAAAAACCCTATCTAGTCATATTGAAGTTATAGAAATTTTATAAATTCTATAAAACACATTTCTCTTTCCCAAGTTATAGCTGGAAAAACTGATGGTAAAGATGGTTCATGATTCCCCCAGTCATGAAACAATTTAATACAACAGAGCAGCTAGAACCCAAAACGTTTGCATGTGTTACATGGTTCTTATTAAAGTCTATATAAGGTTTCATTAAGAAACAAAACTTAGCCAGAGGTCAGGATGGTGTTATGCAGATAGACTAGACCTGTCTCTCAGTGGTCCTGTTAAACATTAAGGAATATATACAGAGTTGTGATTTGTTTAACCACAAACTATTACATAAACCATAAACAGCAATAAATTGGGTTTGCTAATCACATGAAGCCAGACCTTCAAATCACAATGGCTGGATTTGCAGGAAGCAAATGACATTGTCTACGCAAATGTAATAAGATCCTGCCACAGAAAAAAAATAGCTCATTATAATCCTTATAAAAATGCAACAATTGTCATTATTATTTATCATTTGTTACACATCTGCAATAAGCAGCTGTAGTGAAGCACCGAGTGTATTCTAAGTTCATCTAGAGAGCATCAATTAAGGCATAGAGCCTCCCTGTAGTTGGTGACATAACACTTAATTATGCTGTGTTCAGTCCTTGGCTTCTTAATCTGGGTTTTGAAAGTTATCTACTTGAGTTCCTGAAAAGTTGTAGTTTGCTTATGCGGTAGACCAGTATTTTTCAACATTAGCAACTTTAAAATGTATGAACTTTAACTACCAGAATTCCACAACGAGCACATCTTAAAGTTTTGAAGGTACAAAAACATTGCTATAGATCAATGTTTCCCAACCTCAGCAACTTGAGGTCTACTGTAATGTCTATGAGAATAACCTTGAGACACAAGAAGAAGAGCTGGAGTCTAGATAACAATTTGATAAAATCTGAGTCTAAACCAGAAATGTAGTTAGAAAAGATTTTAGTTTCCTGGTCTCTACTACCTTGCAGGGCTGACCACACCTCTTAAATTGCTGATAATGTGAAGCATATATATATGTATATATATATATAGACATATACATATACTTGGATCAATGACTTGGTTTCAGAATAGGGTAGCTTCCTAAGCAATATCCAGCATAAACTGAATTAGCACTATAAAATATGCTCCTGGATATTTTTTCAGTCCTCAGATTTTCATAGCAGGCATGCCAATCTGGAAAGCATTTTCTCCAGAAGTAAAAATAACAATAGCAGCTTCTATTTGAGTCTGACATCTACTGTCTACCATGCAATGTTTTTGGCAACATTATGAAAGTAGTTTCTCATAACAGAGGTTTTTGTTTTTGTTTTTAATTTTGAAGTCTAGCCCTGAGGCTTCTTCCTGGTCTCTCATGCAAATACTATACAAATGAAACTCTGCTTGGCCATCAGCTAAGGGCCATAGCAAGCTTCAAAATCAGCCAACAATAAAACCTCTGCAGGCTTTCCTTTGTGCCTCCATGCTGCTTCAGATTTCTTTAATTTCCTACATAAATAAACTGGAAGCTTGCATGCTTCAAAGTACCAGTCTCTTCCTTTTTAAAAAAGTTTACAAGAATGTCTTTGAGTTCCACATAATATCCATACTTTTGGTTGGTTGCAATGCAGTAGGCATATTCATTGAGCAATGGCAAATAAACTGGAGAGCAATGATAGTACTGTAGCACCAGTTTGCTCCCTCCCTAACCCTTTTCCTATTTTGTTACTGAAACTTCCTGCCATAGCAGCTACTTTATGAACCGGCAATTATCCCCTGGAAGTTGTTTTGCGAATGTATAGATAATATGATGTCAATATTCCAGTGTGTCTACTTCTCCAATATATAAAGAGGAAAACTTACAGTAAATAGATCATGTAAGTAAATAATGAACCAATAGGTCATATTTTGTAAAAAATAATAATAATAATAACTCTCCTTGATTATAGTTATTGCCATTATCCATTGATGTATGCCATAGCTACTGCTATATGCAAACGTCCTTGCCAAATAACCCCTAATTCAACCTTGTTTAGAGCCTATTTTCAGTGGATGCTTTTCATTGTGAATAGAATTGTTACTCAGATGGTATGGTTTACAATTATTTGATATGAATGATTTGCAGTGGCTGAAAGAATACACAAAGAGATCTGTGTATTACATGTTTGTATAAAAAAAAATGCAACTTTTCACAAGTAACTTCGGCTATTCTGTAACTAAAGGCAGAATTGTACAACTTTTTTGGGGGTAAAAGCAGTCCTCCTGTCGGACTACAGCGTCATCATTCAAGCTTACAGTATTATTTCCCTTAAAAATATATAGTAAGCATTATTACTACAACTAGTAGATGTCTTTTGTTTTTTGTTTTTTGTTTTAATCTAAAAGATGGGTTTATTTTAAACCATTCCGCATCCAAGAAAAAGCTTTTCTCAAACCATCGAAACAGGTACTTAATTTTGCCCATTCAATCCCAAGGACAGATACTTGATGTGATTTTCCTAGGATCTTCTGCTTCCTGAGCCTCTGGTTTTGTGCTCTGTTTTGCTTTGGGCTACCACAGAAAGCACAGAACTGCCTTCTTCTGTCTCTTCTAAGAAGGCTTCTGAGCCTTTTTCATTTTTTGCAGAGTCTGTTCTGGCCAGAGTAGAATCTTTCTCTGCTTCTGAAGAGAAGGTGTTGTCTATGAAAACATCCTCTCTGCTTTCTGATGAAAAGATGTTGTTTGCACCTTCTGATTGTGCCCTTGGAAGACTGTGACCCAAAGACAGGTGCCCAGCCAAACTCTGCTGCACACTCTGGGTTCTTTCTCCAATGTTTCCTGGTACCTCTGTTTCTGCTTCCCATGGACACATGTCTCTCTTACTGAATGCCTCTGATTGTTTGACTTCTTGAAGGGAGGCCTCCATGTTTTCTGCACCATCAAACGTCTCTGAAGAAGTTCTGGTTACCATGATGTCTGCAGCATTTATGTTGTCCCATTGGAAATCAGACTGTAGAGAATTGCTTCTTTCCTCCAGAGCTTTTGGTGATTCAACAGAGCTTCTTGAATCAGTTTTCACATTCTCTTTGGAAGCCTTTCTTGAGGTCCTCTTCTCCAGAGGAGCTTCCCAGGGACATATTTCAGCTTTCACAGTAGCTCCAGCTTCCTGCATTTTGCAAAGTTCTGTTTTTAGGCTTTTAGTATTGTCAGGTTTGATGGACAGGTCTAAACTTTTACTGGTGTGTCTTAATGAGAGTATGTCCATATTTTTCTGGGAAGAAATTAAAGCTTGCTGGCTATGTGACTTGAATATTTTAGCTGACATATTTACCCAGACTTTCTTTAAGCTTGGGCTTGTCAGCATTTTGGATTTCGAAACTCTGCTGATATCCTGTCTTACTATTGTATTACTGTTAGATGTAGGTGCTGTTTCCATGAGGCATAGTTCAGTCTTGCCACTGGATTCCTCTTCCTCAGCTTCCCAAGGACATATCTCTGCTCTTGCAGCATTCTCTGATTTTGTTGAACCATCTTTGGGCAATGTTGGGCTTTGGCTGCTCATTTGTGCCATACTCTCCCAAGGACAAATAGATTCTTGTGGGCTGCTTACTTCCTCTTGTCTCTTTATCTGCCTTATTAAAGGCTTTGTATCTACTTTATCATTGGAAACCAGGTCTGACTCCTTTCTAAAGATAATTTCATCTGGTGACCCTTCAACCTTAGCATCTGTCTGAAGCTCCTGGAAATCCCATGGACAAATTTCTGCCTTTACACTCTCAACACTTCCAGTATTTTTAGAACTAACTTGCAACAGATGTGGGCTTTGGCTGTTTTTTTTACTTAGTTCATCAGTGATCATACTTCCTGAGCGAAAAATAGATGCTTGATTACTTCTAGACGTCTTTACTTTTTTAAATGCTACTTCTCTCCAAGCTTTATTGGAGCCTGGACTTTTAAGTGCGTTGCCTTCCTTCTCTTTGCAAACCACAGCTGAGACTTGCTTTTTTGTTTTCAATGAGCGCATGGCTTCAGTCCATGGAGATATTTTCACTTCTTCTGAGGTTTCCCATGGACAAACATCAATCCTGAGACTTTTAATACTATCAGATTTCTTTAAGCCACTAATGTACAGAGCCAGCCTTTGGTCGCCAGATCTTTGTGAGAGTTGATGAAACTCTCTGTTGTCCCATGGACAGAGGTCTTCCTGTAAATTGCTGAGATTTGCAGTTGCTTTGGACAAACTCACTGGAGAAGTACTTTTGCAGCCCTCATCCACTTTGGAAGCGTTTTCTTTGGCCACTTCCCAAAGACAGACTTCTGCCTTTAAGTTTTCCGTGCTTTCAAAGTTCTTTGAAGGGATTTTGGAAGGGATGCTGGGATCAACACTGTCCCATGGGCAGACAGCTTCCTGGAGGTTGCTTACCTTTTCTAACATTTTATAAAGACTTTCTTTCTGTAAAATAATCTTAGGACTATCCACACTTTCCCAAGGACATACTTCTGCCAATAAGTTCTCTGCACTGCCAGATCTGGGGAAGCTTAGGCCTTTTACATTTGACTCAGATGACAATTCATCAGTATTCAAGGTTTCGCAAAGATTGTTTGTCTCTTGTAAGCCACATACCTTTTCTGGAGGCTTAGATCCAATATCTGCAGTCTTTTTGGTTGCTCTGTCTGTATCCTGATTGGAAGGACCCAACATTTCCCAGGGGAAGATTTCTGCTTTATTAACAGTTTCAATGCTTTCAGCTTCCCAAGGGCAAACTGTTGTCTTTTGGTTTTCCAGGTTTTCTGAATTCTCTGAGCTGAGTTTGGAAAGACAGACGATCTTGGATGTAGATTTGATCAATAAATCTTCACTAACTATGTTCTCCCATGGACAGATAGATTCCCTGTTCTGATTGTTCCCTTTATCAAATGTGTCTTCTCTAGTTCCTTTTTTCTCATCTCTGGAAACGGCAGTTACATTCCCTTTAAGTTCTCTTTCTGATGTTGAGGGGTCATTGTTTTCCCAGGGACTTATTTCTACTTTGAGTTTTGATTCACTGATTTCCCAGGGACAAATTTCATCTTTCTTGTCTGTTTTTGAAACTAACAGCAAGAGATCAGAAGTTTTATTCTCTCTGTTTTGATCTTCTGGTCCCTCTCTGGGACACATAGATCCCCACTGGTTCTTGGTCCTTTCCAATCTGCTAGGGGAGATCTCCTTAGCACTGTCTGAAGCTGTTGCTGGTAAGTTGCTCACTCTACCCTCAGTATCTGGATTCATCTCCCAAGGACATAACTCTAGGTTTCTATTTAAATTATTTTTCTGTGAGCTAGGAGAAGCAGCTGCTTCCTCATCCCAAGGGCAGATAGTTGCTTGTTTGCTGATTGGTTTTACCCTGCTATATCCGGGACTCCTAGAGGGTACTTCTTGTCTTGATGGTTCTCCAGTGGGGATTAAAGTTGTTTCTGCAAACTTAGGCTTTCCACTGATGTCTTTCTCATTTTTGGCTTCACTGCTCTCACTGTTCTTTCTGGAACTTATGCTTCTCTTTAACTTTGAGCGGTTGAATGCTTTAATGGCCATACCTAAGCTTTTTATGGAGCTTTTGGGAATGAGGGTTTGTGATTGTTTCTCAGGAGAGCTGTTTTGATTATCTGAATCGCTCACCTCTAGATCTTTCTTGCTTGGAATGGGCATTTCCATAACCTCCCAAGGGCAAACTTCTGCAGCAATGGAGGCTAGCCTGGTTAATTCCACTGGAGAAGAAGATGGCACCTTATCTTCTCCTTGTGTAGTGTTTTCCATTTCAGGTTTTAATGGAGAACCCTCTTCTCTTTCTCTTAGATATATGTTGACTAGCACTGGAATATTTGGGGGTTCTTTTTTAGGAAACTGAGCAGGACGTTGCTTTTCATGGTAAGTATCCCAATGAGATACACATCTTCTTTCAAGATTGTGAATCAAACTTTGCTGCCTGATG
>JANHFJ010007614.1:16215-28068 GCA_032468195.1 Cerberus rynchops | reverse complement strand
TTTGCTGTACACCGCCCCGAGTCCTACGGGAGATGGGGCGGTATAGAAATGTTGATAAATAAATAAAATAAAATAAATAAATAAATTATTTATTTATTTAATGTATTTTATTTACTGTATATGGCCATTTATATCACAGTAGTCATTCTGACTAATATAGAATACAAAAATACCTAGAATACAAAATAAATAACAATATAAAAATATATAATGGCAAGAATTGTGAACTAATGTTTAACTGTTGAGTAAGTAAGTCAAAGCATGCTTGTTTAACATTATTCATAATTGTTCTAAAAGATTTTGTTTAAAATATACGGTTTTTGGATATCTAGGTAATACATTAAAATAAAATTTAGAATTCAGAACATTCACAAAAGAGAGAAAATCCTTTTGAGCTAAACTGTACATAAAAAGCATTGATCAATAAACTTTAATATGATATCCTGTCTAATAATCAAAGGCACCCTATTAAATATTTTTATTGTTACATACCTTGAGGAAATTAGAACTACTGTGATTTTAATATGAATTAAATAACAAACACAAGAGGGGAAACCAGTCCATTTTTCATCCTATAAAAATATTTTTAAAAGGTATAAAATCTATTTCCTATGCATTAATTAAAGGCAATTGTGGAGGAATAATATGAATCAGTTATTAAAATTCACTTAGTGATCTAGGAGAGTAATAGGAGTTTGCCAGAATAGTTTAACAAGCTGAAGACTCAAAGAAAATGAAGTGACCAAAAAAATTGTATTCTGAAGGACCAGGTGTTCATTTGAGAGATATGAGTGGCTGTGATAGCAAGAGGTATGTTCTGAGAAATGTTGAGTAGCCTTTATTTTCATTTATTTATTAATTACATTTTATGGCTGCCTATCTTGCAGGAAGTGACTGAATGTCTTCTTCCTGCTGAATAAGCAGACACAGAGCACTATAAAGCAGCCAGATACCCAAGCAATTGAAAGTAAATCCCATGAACAGACAATTAATGAGGAATGTTGTCTGACATACCTGAAAATATGTCAAATAGAATAAGGTACTTCCTTGGTTTTTTAAATTATTTATTGGTGCATAGGATCAAACCAGAAGCATAAGATACAGTGCACAGATTATGATTGAATGTTAGAAAATTAAATGATAAATGTTAGAAAAAAGCTTCCTATAGTTAGATAAATGGTGGGACGAATTTTCTAAAATAGTGGTAAACCCTTTTACTACTATCCTCTATACATGCAGGCTATACAGCTTATGGCATTATAGCAATTCCATCTGAATTCCTGCACTGATCAGGAAAGGTGGACTTAGTAGCCTAAATGGTTCCTTCTAATCCTGTGGTTGCTAGAAGTAGCTGAAGCAACTAAATACTAGCTCTAAATGAAAATTAATATTTATTTTGACAAAGCAACTCAGACAAATGGAAGTGGCATTGCTGGACAGCTTTCACATGTTGCTACAGGCAGTCTTAAGGTACTCTATTAAGGACAGGCTGGAAGACCTTTGTCATATGAGCACAGACAATCTGCCTTAGTTGTTACTCCTCTGTTTCACACCCATTGATCAAAGCTCTTAACATTTGACTAAGGCATCCCAAGGGAGGTGAACTGCTTGTTTATGTTCAGGACTGTTCAAAGCAGGTGATCCAGCAGTACTATCCATGCAGGTGATCCAGCAGTACTATCTTCCTCAACACCCATTGCCCACAGTTCTTGGTCCCTGTATGCTAGGAAAAGCAATAGAAAAGTAAACAGCTTTGGCAAGGTAATACCTTTAGTTCCTATTGCGGCAAACATGCTAGCCATAGTTACCAGAAAGTTGAGGGGAGCTTTCTACATGGAATAGTGCTCCTTAATAGATCTCTCAGATATTGCAATAGGTAAAGGCTCTTTATCAAATCAGTCTCGATTCAGTCTTTATTCCTAGGTCAAATATTATAGCAAAGATTGAGAGGATTTTCAAAGCATACCCTCTCAGTCCAACTCACCTCCCAGGCCTGGTTTTGTGGGGAGAATAGAAAGAAGAAAGGAGAATTGGGGCATTGGTCTTACCTGATACACTCCTTCTCATTGTGCTGAGAATAGAATCCAAGCATGGGGATGTCTCTATTAGTAGATCATTAGACTGAGCCAATCAACTTGAATCACACCTCCATTGCTGCTAGTCCCAGTTTTTCAGTGAAGGTATGTTGATCGACCACGTGAGCTCCTATAAGGAAATCACTTCCACCCTCATAAGGTTAGTACCCAGAGAGACAATAGGGTAGGTCTGGATTCTATTCTCAGCACAATGAGAAGGAGTGTATCATGTAAGACCAATGCCTCTTCTCCATAGTGCTGAGGAATAGAATCCAGGCATGGGACATATTAAAGCTGACAGTCCTATGGACGGGCTCCTATCAAGGTCTACCATGCCTCTGTAACATGTACCTGCTGCAAAACACATTGTCCAAATGCCATGTCAGAGATCTATTAAGGAGCACTATTTTGTAATGCCTTATAAAGGGATAAGGCTTAAACCAAGTAGCTGCCTTGCAAATGTCCTCAATAGACTCCTGTGTTGACCAAATCACTGTAATAGCCACACTCCTGATTGAGTCTGCAGTGAGGCATGAGGGGACCTGCAAATTTTGGGCATGATAGACTCTAGATATACATGCCCTGATCCATTGACCTATCGTGACCAATGACACTCTTGTGCCTAAGACACTGGGATTAAAGGCTACAAACAGGGATTCAGTTTTCTGGAATGAACCTGTTCACTTAATATATATTTTAAGGGCTCTGTGAACATCTAGTATGTGCCATACTTTCTCTTTGTCATCTACTGGATATAGACAAAAGGCCAGTAGGGTCAGTTCCTGAGCCCTATGAAACCATATATTAACTTTGGGAAGAAAAGAAGGGTCCAACCTCATCACTACTCTGTTTGTGTGAAATATGCAGAGGTCTTTTCTGACTGACAATGCAGCCAGTTCCAAAATGCGTTTAGCAGAGGTGATTGACACTAATCTGACCCCTGTGTCTGAAACTGACTGAAGAATCTGGGCAAATGGTTATTCAGGGGGGATGCAAACAAGTCAGTCACCAGAGTACCGAATCTCACTGTTATCTCTTTGAAGAAATCTAGGTGCAACTGCCACTCTGTGTGAGCCACTGTGGCCTGATTCAACCAGTCGGCTTGGACATTTGCCACTCCTGAGATATGTTGAACCTTGACAGAAAATAGGTGTGTCTCTGCCCAAAGACATAGTTCTCATGCCTCCCTCATAAGAGACCATGAGTGAGTTTCCCCTTGCTGGTTAATATGAGCCATAGCAGCTACATTGTCAGTCATAATCATAACATCAAGACCTGAAATGTCATGCCTAAAATGCCAGAGCGCTAGATGGATGGTCCTGAGCTCTAGCCAATTGATATTGTTCAAAAGGTCTGTCAAGGACCACTGGCCCTGGGTCATGAGTGTGTTTAGATGTGCTCACCACCTGAAGAGGCTCGTGTCTGTAGTGATGGTGATGCGTTCTGGGTCCTTGAATGGGCAGCCCCTCTAAATTGCCAGTGATTTTCACCAGGTCATGGACTGAAGGACCTCTGGTGAGACTTAGACCTTGGTGTGTGCATTGCTGTGGCCCACTAATTGAAATGGTAGTAGGATCCATTGTATGGCCTTGCATGTAATCTTGCCCATGGCCATGCACGAGATCATCATGTCCAGCAATTGTGATAGCTGTGCCACTGGGACTCTAGGGGACCTACTTACTTGCCTTATCAATGTTCGAATATTCTCCTGTTGTTCCTATGACAGGAATACCTGGCAGGAAATGACTGTGCCCAGGTGTTGAAGGTGAGTCCCTGGGGTAAGATGACTCTTCTCCCTATTAATCAGAAAGCCATATGCCTGTAGGGTATCCACCATTACCCAAATGTCCCTGATCACCTGATGGTATGACAAGGACTGAATTAGGATGTCATTCAGGTAATACTGGATACATACAGGTAAAATTCTGAGGTGAGCACTTAATGCAGCTAACATCTTAGTGAAGGTCTGGGGGCTGAAGAGAGGCCAAAGGGTAGGGCTCTGTATTGAAAATGTCTGGCCACATAACAGAGATTATGAGATAGCGCATATGCATTATACAAATAGGAACATGAAGGTAAGCCTCAGACAGGTCAATAGATGCCAGGAAGTTGCCCTTCCTGACATTCTCCAAAATGGAGTGAAGAGTGTGCATTTTGAAATGGTGGTATTTAATATGCACTTTTAATCTCTTAAGGTCTAAAATAGCTCGCCATCCCCTGAGGCCTTGGGAACTATGAACAGGATGGAATAGAAACCCCTTCTCCTTTCCTGTTGTGGGACAGTTTCGATGGCCCAAATATTCAGTAAATGCTGGATGGCCTGTTCCATAAGACTCCTTTTGTCTGGGTTGCATGAGATGGAACAAGTCTCAAAATGCCTCGGGGGAATGGAGGTGAACTCCATAGCCAATCCTTGTCTGAGTGTACTAATGACCCACCTATCAGTGGTCATTGCCTCCCATTGGTCTGCGAATAAGCCTAGCCTACCCCCCTAGATGGTGTTCATCTGGATCTATAGAAGGGGCAACCTCCCACTCCTCTAAAGGGCCATTTGGCCTGGGACTGAGGCTGTTACCTGTTGTGATATCACTGTTGTAGACACTCCTGTCACCAGAAGTACAGCCTCTGTCTGGCATTGGCACAAGGATCATTCCTGGGTACTGGTCGCCATGGATAAGAAATGAAGCGACAGTCAACTCTTTTGCACTGAGGGGGAACTACTTTGTTTTTGTCCTTATCCACCAAAAGTGGGCCTATGGCATCCCAGAACAGCCTGCCACCATGAAAGACCCCAGAGGCAACACTCCATTTAGTCCTCATATCAGCTTACCAATGGCGAAGCCAGAGGAGGTGGCAGGATGTTACAGATGATGCCATGGTTCTGGAAGCAAACCTTACCATATGAAGGGTGACATCCATGGAAAATTGGGTGGTAGCCAGTACCTTATTAAGGTCTTGCTGTAATCTTGTATCACCCGATGGCAGTCTGTCCTGCATCTGAGAGAGCCAGAACAGTGTGACCCTATTAAAAAAGGTGGCAACTGAAGCTGCTCTGACCACCCAGGTGGCAGTTTGATAGGCTGTGCAGTGAACCAATTCCATTCACTTATCCTCTGACTTAAGGCTTTCTGCAACATCTCCTGATACTAGGGAGGGAGAGGCCAGAGTGACAATTGGTTCTTCTATTGTTGGAAGTTGGAATAGATCTGACAAGTCTTTTTTCCCCTGATAGTACCATCTATCATTGGAATTGGGTGTGGCCTGAGCCCCTGGATGAAGCCATTGTTTCCTGATGAAATCTAGCACCAGTTGTGGGGAAGAATGTCATCATTCTCCATGATAGGCAACGAGAAGAGAGTGTTGTTTTTTTTATGTGTCTCTGTTGTAATTTGAGACAGAAGAGACATTCCCAATTGTGGTAGCCTTGGCCTTGTTTAACAAAGACTTTAAAATGTCTGATGGAAATAATCCAACAAAGGCCTGAGGATCTGGTCTAACCTCTTTGTTGTTGTTGATTAATGCCAAATCCCTGTGGTTATCTTCCAGCAGGGAGTCCCTATTTCTTACCAATGAGGTGTAGGAGCGAGAGCAATGCCTTGGAAATGTGCCTTCTGAAGGCACCAGAGAAAGACAGTCCTCCAGACATGGCCTGGGAAGTGAGGGTGGAGCCAATTGAAGGCTATGCTCCAGTCCTGTAAATCCCTCTGTCAGAGCCTGACCTATCATTGACTTAAGGTCAGAGAAGGCTTCCTGTTGACCCTCGTTATCCCTGAGGCCTGCTGCAGTTGGAGTAAATGTGGCCTCAATAGCCTGGTGCCTATCAGAGGTGGAGTCCTGTCTTTCTACCTAAGTCAGTGTGCTCTCTTCTGGGGACAGGGAGAGTTGCCTGAGGTAAGCTGTGTTTGCCAGTAATTAGGGAAGTGGACTAAATGGGTCTCTGTCCACTACTGATTGAAGCCATTTCTCAGCCCTAGAAAATTCCTTTTCTAGAGCCCTCTGTCTGCTAGAAGCAAACCTGTCCTCAGACCTGGGTGGTTTGTGTAAAGCATGCTGGATTTAATTTTATCAGAGGCTGTTCTGGAGGTGGACTTTGAGCTCTTGTTACGCTTTTGTTCCCATTGGGGTAAAGCAAAAATGTCCTGGGCCTGATCACTGTGCTACTGTGGATTATAATCCATGAAGTGGGGGCCAGGAAAGGTAAATTTAGAAGCCTTTCTGCCTTCTTGGCAGGCTTAGCTCTGTTGGGATGAGTTTGAAAAACCGTTAGAGGCTAGTTCCTCTTCTGCCCAGCAACTGGTAGTAACAAATGTTACACTTAAATCTGCCCAGTAACAAACCTGAAAAAAGTTCTCCTGCCTCTGCAGGGAGGGGCTTATGACAGAGAGACCTGCTCAGGTCAGCAATTTGATTAGAACCCCCAATACTATATATCAGGGCCAAATGGTCAGAACAGAGGAAAATGATTGAATCCAACTCAGTAGGGGCATTAGGGCAGCCAAGAGATCCTCTGTCTGTAACAGACAAAGTGAGGCAAGGTCTGTATAAGGAGGATCCTTTTGCCTTAAGTCTCCCCCCCTGTAAGAAGTTCCCCAGTTCTTAGAAAGGAAGGGCTGTTGCCTGCGTACCCTATTAATCAGGGGGAGGGGGTGATGAGAGGAAAAAGGCAAACACACACCCAACTGGCTGCAGTGACTCATTGCTCCTTTGAAGCAGTCTCTGAAGCCGTGCAGCCAAGACACCAGCTCTCCCTGTCCAGGAAGGCTTAGACTTCCATGCTCTTGTTGATGGTCCACACATGCCAGTGTTTGAAGGCCTGCGCCATTCCCTTCCCATCTGGGAGGTGCTGTGGAGGGAACATAGTACTCGAAACGTGAAAAGCCCAGTGGGCAGTCTGCAAGCCTGAACATGCTGTGGTTGGCCGAGGGCCTGCAGCGGTGCTTTCTTTTCCCTCTGGGTAGGTGCTGCAAGAAGGGTGGCACCAGAAGGGTGAAAACTGGCTGCATATTGTTTGGCTGAAGACCTGACGTGGTGCTCTTTCCCTCTGGAAAGGCACTAGTGATGATTGGGAGAAAGATTGTTCCCTCGATACTCCCTAAAGGCTCAACGAGGCCATGAGCCTCTCAGGGCTCATCGCAAGGCTCTCCCCATCTAGAGAGGCCCTAGCCTGAAGGCTTGTTATCTCTGCCAGCCAGCAGAAACAAAGGAAGGCTACAATTGTAGTGAAATGAAGAATGAGAATCCAAGCATAAAAATATCTTGGGGAACTCTAATATTTCATGTCTATTGATCGCTGACTGAGCCAAAAAACTGGGGATACCAGCAATGAAGGTGTGTTTCAAGTTGATTGGCTCAGTCTAATGATCTACTGATGGAGACACACGCATGCTTGGATTCTATTCCTCAGTACTATGGAGAAAAGTATGTTCACTGCTTTGAGTTACCTATAAATTAATAAAGGCACGATAAAAAACCCCAAATAAATAAATACTCAACTAAAGTGACAATTTGAAAAAAGGGGAATCTCTACTGACTTACAAAATATTATTAAAAGGGCTTTTTGAAGATCATCAAACTGTAAGACTCCCCTGAGGCTTTGCACACCTCCAGTATATACCAGCCAAGACTGACTACTTGTCAGACTTCTGTCAGCTAATTCAGCAAGAAATTGCAAGAATACATTCAAAGACCATGAAACCTTAGATAAATTGGTTTACCATAAGATGTAATGTTAAAGCAACATTCAGGAAATCAGTTATAAATTAAATGCAAAAACTATTTATGGTAAAATCAAAATTCAGGTTTTTGTCACTCTTCTGTTTACATAATGTAAAGCTTCAGTTCACAACATCACTTCAGAGCAGGAATTATATTTACATCTATCTTTTATTTTGTTTAAAAGAATGATATGGTAGTAGTCTATTCATAATGTTCTGAGAATTAGAGTTGGTTGCACAGTCAATCAGATGTTTAGACTGGATTTTCATATTATCCACCTATTGAGTCCTTCCCAAAGACCTAGGGTTGTTAGCATTGTTGTTTGATAGTGTTAAAGATATTGTCCTAAAATGTAAGGTGTTCCAACTAAAACTGCAATTTACAATTGACCAATCATGATTTTGTCAATTACAATGGTGTTCAAGTGATTCTCCAATTGTTTTGGGATTGCACCCAAAGTTCTTAAACAATTGGTACTTTGCTTTCTTTTGCCACAATCTTTCTATTTTTATTTGCATGATTTGTATTTTGTAATTTTCTCCAGTTCATTATCTTCTATTCTTCTGCCTCCAGGTACTGCTGCATCTACTATCCAGACTGTTTGACTTTCTTATCTACAATTGTTAAGTCTGGTGTTTTATGTGGCAAGCTCCAGTGCACTTTAGCTTCTTGATTTTCTATTATTGTTATCCTTAGCAATAAAGGAGAATATTTGTAACTCAGGGTTGAAAGGGGATCCTTATACCATCAATGCAATATAATATCTTATTAGTATCATCCTGTAAATCCCAAGTGGGATTTCTCTTCCCCTATCCCAACCATATTTCTGGTATCTTTTAAATTTAAGATGCTCAAATTTAACCCTACAATTATCCTTACTCCAATCTACTGTCATTGTCTGCTACCGTACTCATGAGACGATGAGACTGCATCCAAATAACTTTCAACTTGTTAAGACTCCAACTTACTTCCAAAATAAACATCAGTGAAGGGAGCATCTTTGATTACTTACAACAATGAATAATATTGGCTGAAAATCCACTAATGAATGGTGAGAGATGAATGACAGCATCCCCCAAAATGTATGAGATCTGACTTTGGAAGCTCCACAAGCCGCCATGGGAAGGAAAACATATTTGCTCACCCTTGATTTAATGAATAAGAATAGTTTTAAAGTAGTTTTGGCATATGCAATTGTGAGATAATGAGTTTCTGTAATTCTCTCTCTGGTGCAGAGAAGCAGGCTATGGTTATTATAGCAGTACCACCTGCCACTTTCTTTGTCAAAAATAGGAAAGATGGGTTTTTAGACCTGTTCCACTGTATGCATAATTAGATGCAGGTGTTTTTCCAGATACATCAATGAAACTCACTGAAGTGCTGATGTATTATTTCAAACTACCTCTATATAAATAATAAACACTAGAAATTTAAAACAAAGTATTCATTATTTTTTTTTAAATTCAGTCCCTTTAATTGTTCCATCTATACAATACTGCCATATGTAATATTGTATACCCCATTTGCGGCATAATGGCAAACAATTTGAATTGAAACTAGAATGACTTTAATCATTAATATATATGTGAACTGTGAAACAAACCAAAAATATCCTGTTTAACTACATGAATAATATGTTCTAGAGAAATTAATATGAAATATATTAGCTGCAAAACTCATTTTTAGTATATGTGAATTATACTGATTCCTATACTATTATTTTTCTCCTGCCCTTAAAAAAATATTGTTAAGTATTGTTTTTCTGATTTATTGAGAAAAAACAGTTTGTGTGGCTCCCCAAATTATGGAAAATTTCAAGAAAAAAAATACAAAGGAAATTTTACATCTGTAACCATGCACATTGGAATCACCCAATACTTATATTATACCAAGTGAGGACAGTAAAAGCTGATCAAAGCTATATGTCAGAAGATGAAAGATGTGCTGCCTTTCATCACTTAGGGAGCTTCTAATTTCGTATTTCCTCCCTTATGAGAAATCTGTCTAAATATCTATCATCCTGAAATTATTCTCAAAATGACAGCCATAAGATAGGTAATTAAATGGCAGCTATAGTGATAGACTGCTGGAGAACCACAAATGTGCATGAATGAAGGGATATATCATCCCAAAGACCTGCATGAAATAGTGTCTATGGAGATTCTCAGTCATCCAGGTCATGGTTGTCCCAAGGTGCTTTTTCAAAAGGCAACTGGACTGTTTTACTTTCTTTGTTTTTGCTTGAAGATTGAAGAACTGAAGAAGCTTTGTGAATGACAAGTCAAACGTCTTCAAGCAAAAACAAAGAAAGTAAAGTCCAGTTGCCTTTTGAAAAACCATCTTTAGGATTAGGTATAATGAAATAATTATTTTGGTAGTAGCCAATGAGGATTTGGCTTCAGTGACTTTCCTATATTTGTCATGTGTCTTTGCCACTAGAAATAGTCTTAGGTTCAGGAAATAATACAACCTTTGAAACTGCCATGAAGAATCATTACAAGGCATCAGCTAGCAAGCTCAGGAGTTCTTCCATGCGGTCAGACAATACTAGTCAGAAAAGCAGACAAATCAAATTTTCTGAAACAAAATGCCAACATTTATTTACGTTTCCTGTTTGAAACACTATCCAGCCTTGTCTGGGGTTTATGGCCATGAATGAATACAAAGAATGGCCTTTGTTCAACAGCTTATCAACATTCAACATGTTTTATTGCTTTCAGGACACATGGGAGCTGAAATATATAGGAATTATTTTTAATATTTATCTATGTAAACTTATATGAATTTTCTTCTTCGTCATCTTTTTTAGGATATGTTGGTGATTATGTACTCTTGGTCATCCAGCTTATGTCAGGCCAAAGCTATGGAAATTTAAATTCATGATCCATTAACATACTTCCTTCTTATCTTTCTGCTGAAATAAACTTCAAATACATTACAAATTCTGCAGTTTGGTTATATCATGGATAAGTAGTTCTATTAAATCAGGAATCTGAAGTTAAATAAAAACATATTCACAATGATGATACAATATAGAGAAGGGTCTCTTTTACCCTTTACATTTTGAGGTGATGTTAGGATTCTGAAAAGTAATGATAATCACAATCATAGTAATTTAAGTAACAGGGAAATTCATAGTAAATATTTATATACCAAACTATTAGTATTTGTATTTATTCAAAGCTTATGGTATTTAATTAAAATTTGTCCATTACACACAAACTAAACATTTTGTGTGAAACCAATTTAGTGATACTTTTTGCTCAATTACTGAATAAAATTTCAATCACTCAATAAAAAGAGACACTTTTCTATTTAGTGTCACTTTTATTGACCATGGCAAGAGGACATGCTTTATTTTCAAGAGATATAATTATCTTAATTCTATAAATAAAAATACATAAAGCATAACCTTTCATAAAGAAAATTATTTAAATATTGTGGTTGTCCTTTCCTACAGCATCTCCAGAGCAGCAAATCTTTCTGAAAGGTAATTATCAAGTATGGAATTTATACCTTTTGCTCATTTATGTGTATATTTTCATCAAGCTGTCTGCCATGACCCTAAAATCTTTTTCTTGGCGATTCATTATTAAACATATTTCTATGCTGCTACAATTAAATCATCTCTCAGTGGCTCAAATAGAAAAAAACACAATGTACAACATGACTCATACAAAAAAGAAAACACAACCACCTCAGGTTAACAAATGGAAAACATGATCTAAAGCATAGTATGCATGACTTTACATTAAAATGTGTTGATATAAATCCAAAAGAGATTACTTAAAATTTTAAATATATTCTGCTTTTCAGATATAATTACTTATTTAAATAAACAAGAGCTACATTGGATCTCTCTACAATTACCTTTGGCTTCCAACTGTCTTACCTCTTTATGATATAATGACATCTTTCCTCCCCACTACATATATTCATTTTGTTACTTTTAATAGAGCATTTAATAATCATTTTCTTATTTAATTTTTCTACATACTGTAGTGCAGGGGTATCCAATCTTGGCAACTTGAAGACTTGTGGACTTCAACTTGTGGACTTCAAC